>LPNX010863756.1:100506-126960 GCA_001517045.1 Pseudotsuga menziesii | reverse complement strand
CGGGAATGGCCGACATGCAAAGTCAAGATAACTAAGGAATGGCCGACTCAGGTTTCAACTTCCTTCGAACAAGAGCATAACGGCGTATGGTGACTGAATGAAGGCACCATAGACTCGATATACAAACTGGGATATCTCTATGATGCAGGAGGCATCAATAGAGGCTCCATAGGGACTGGAAGCTTAACCAATCGGTGGAGATAAAACTCAGATAACAAGTACAGCGCCTAAGTCAAACTATAACCCAACCAATGGATGTGATATACAGTGCTATGTTCGAAGGCGACACGACTCGACAGCTTCCAAATATAATATCTTTTCTTGTCCGGCATTTTGGTTTTTTTATTTTTTTGGTCTTTTTCAGTTATTTGAAAAGCTTGAAAAAAGAATAAACTAGCTTTATAGTTACAAACTAGGAGGAGACGAGTGTCATTTAGGGCAAACAAACTAGTTCCAAGTAGTGGAACATACCTATGCTCAATGCAAGGATACATGTGTAGGATATCGACACTCGAGGGAAAATCCCCTCCTGGTAAAAAAGGGAATCAAGCTACGAAGGATATAAATAAAGGCTCTGCATGGCTAGACATGAGACAAGCTTGGGCTATATGGCTGAAACGCAATGTCAGGGGAGCCGGCATAAAGCTCAATAAGACAGGAAAATCTCATGATAATGCATCCACAACTTGATACAAGGGGAGTCCGGGGGGAAACAGGCTAGCATAAGATCAAGAGGAGTATGAGGCTCTTGCTAAATGTCATGGCAATACTATACAATGGACTCCCACACCCTAAAGGGGGAAACATCGGCATGGGCACCAAATGCAAATAAGGCGCTAACTAGGGTACCCATGTAAGGTGAGTCTCTACCACTCATATCATGCCACTTCTATAGCAGGAAGAAGGTTCCGTGACATAATAGAGTGGGTTCGTACCTAAGGATATAGTGACATGGTCATAAGGTCATGCAAAATGCAAACAGTGGTGAACCTAACCTATATGCCAGTATAGACGTTATACCTGAGATCAGTACAAACGGGTCAATCCAACGGCTGAAACAGCACTGAAAACGGTCTTCTACATCACAGATTAGGTCAGAAACAGAATCAAAAAGACATGTTTTTGGGTGACAATACATAGTGACATCTACCATTCATGTGCAGATGTGGGACCACGGTGACCAGAGGGCTTCCCACATCATAGATGGAGGGGAAGAGGAGATGATATCACCGGTGTGGATGTGGAGCGAACGCTCCAAAGCATCCATACCAACTTTGTGCGACTGACTCACAAGATTCCCATGGCGCAAGTTGAGGACTTTCCCGAGGCTATGCAGAGACAGGTGGTTGGTGTACCACGCACATGGGTGCGTTTATTCCAGCGGCTAGCTAGAGCCGTGGTGACATATCATGATCACAACCCTCATCCACCTCCACAGGACTAGACATCTGGGAGTGTATCTATTTTGTACTACCGTGTATATGATGGTGGCTTTCAAAGCCCCGATTTTGTATTATGACACTATGTATTACCACATTTTGATGTATATAAAAAAGTTTTATGGTGATAGGTTTATTTATTTACATGTGTAAAAATTGTGTTTATGATTAATTTATAATGAATGAAACAAATGCCAATCTAACACATAGTTAGCATATGAGTCAGTAATTTGATTAAAATTTCTTGGAATGTGTATATATGTTATATTCTCAAATTGTCGTTCTAGCAATCCCACACGTAAGAATCTCCTCAATAATGTCGGATCTCTAACATGGTACACACCATTTAGCTGTGACACTACTAACTCTGAATCAAGATGTACCTCAAGAGAGAGAACACCATGCGAAATGGCATCTCGCAAAAGCTCGATAACGGCACTATATTCGGCAACATTGTTGGAAGATGGCCGTAGACATACACCTCCTGAAGATAGTACATGACCCATAGGAGTAAAAATCACCCAAGCAGCTGAGGCTGAGTGTTGAGTGTGACGGCTTGCACCATCCGCGAATCCTATGTAGGTGGAAGATTCCATTGACATCTGCCACAAGAAATGGAAACTAATCACAAACCCGATCACGATAAACAAGACCTAACTATGCAAAAAAGCTGTACAATAATATACAACAAACAGCCTTGGCTAAAGATCATGCATAGTATTTCTTAAGATAGAGCCCATTTCTAGGCTCCGCCAAGACTATCCCTTCGTAATCCACTAACTCGTAGGCACCCTTCTCTAATACACGCTTGACCACGTAAGGACCACGCCACATAGGATTGAATTTCCCTTCCCCCAAGGGTTCTTTCGATTGATCCCACAAAAGGACCAAGTCTCCCTCACTAAACACTCTTGGACGGATAGACTTATCATATTGGGCCTTCACGCGACGCTTATTAACCTCTAGATTCACCAAGGCATCTCTACGCTGCTCATCGAGTTGCTCAAGGTGAACCAAATGCTCCTCCAAAGGCGAAGTGTCTGGTAAGAGTTCCACGGCTAACTTCAACGAAGGAATCTTGCATTCAACCGGCAATATTGACTCCACTCCATGAACAAGCTGATATGGAGAAAAACCAGTGGTATTCTTTACCGTGGTTCGGTATGCCCACAAAGCAGGGTACAACATAATATGCCAATTCGTCTTGCTTTGTGTGATGGTTCGTTGGAGAATGGACTTAAGTGATTTATTCATAGCTTCAACCTATCCATTCGCTTGAGGATAGTAAGAAGAGGAGTGCTCTTGCTTATATCCTAACTTGGATGCCAACTCTTCCATCATACGATTCTGAAAGTGCGAGCCATGGTCAGTGACAAGCTCTCTCGAAATCCCAAACCTAGAGATGATTTGGTTGAATACGAAGTGAGCGGTTGTCTCACCGTCGGATTTTACTGTAGGCATTGCCTTAGCCCATTTCGTGAAGTAATCGACAACCACTATGATATGATGGTTCCCCCCAGCCAAAGCTGGGTTGCAATCCATAAAATCTATCCCCCACTTGGTGAAGGGATCGACAGTGATAATAGGGTGTAACAGGGCAGGCTTCGAGCACATGTTACATGCAAACACCTGGCAAGGGTGGCACCTCTTGACCACTTCAATACAATCCTTGAATATCGATGGCCAGAAATATCCCGCTTTCAAAATATTTTAAGCTGTAGAAAGCCCAGATAAATGACCACCACATGCCCCTCCGTGGAAATCATTAAGCACTACCTCAGCCTCATCATGAGTTAAACAACGTCGTAAAAGGGAATCTACTCCACAGCGGTACAAAGTATTTTCCACTATGAGGTAGTTCTTGGAAACGTGACGTAATCGACGTCACTCATCTCGCGAGAGGTGAGTAGGGGTCCTCTGCGTTTGCAAATATACTATGATATCACCATACCATGGGTTAGCCATTGAGATCAAGAAAATGTGTTCATCCACGAACGTATCTTCACATACCGACTCCTCAGCCTCGCTCGAAAAATCCGATATGAGCTTTGCAAAGATTAAATATTTCTTCGATTTTGCCGAAACAAACTCGAGATCAAACTCTTGCAGAATGACAATCCATTTATTATATTTTCCCCCAATCATCCTACATGTGAAGATGAACTGAAATGGATTGACATGGGCAACAACCAAGGTTTGGCGAAGGATAATGTAATGTCTCAAATGCTGCACCACATGTACAGTAGCTAAGGCAAGCTTCTCGACATGAGAATACCGAATCTCTACGTCAATAAGGTTTCGGCTCAGATAATATATGACATGCTCCTGGAGCTCCTCATCCTCTTGAACCAAAACCATCCCAATCGTCTCTAAAGACGCGGCCACATATAATAATAAATCATGGCTATAATCTAGATGACTAATCACCGGGGCCGATGCTAGAGCTCGCTTAAGTGCATTGAAGGACTCCTGGGCTCGCTCATCCCATTCAAAGGGAGTATCCTTCTTCAGGAGACGCATGAAACCTCTAGTCAAATTGGCGAAATTGACAACAAATATTCGTAGGAAGTTTTCCATGCCTTGCAAACACTGAAGATGACAAATATTTCACGGGGGAGACAACTGAAGTATTGCCTCAACCTTCAAAGGGTCGACTCTTATACCCTCTTTCGAAACGATAAATCCTAACAGACGACCTGATTTCACGCAAAAGATGCACTTATGAGGGTTTAATCTAACAGCATAGTGCTGGCATCTTTCGAACACCAATATCAAGTGATAAGAATGACACATCCTCATGCGAGAATGAGCAGTGAGGTCATCCAAAAATACTTCAATAATGGACTTGAGATCGTGGAAAATCAAGGTCATCGCCCGCTGAAAAGTAGCTCCGACGTTTTTAAGGCCGAAAGGCATTTTTCGATATGCAAATGTTCCCCAAGGACAAATAAATGCGGTATTATGTTGGTCCTCAGGTTTAATTTGAATCTGATTATATCTGGAAAAACCGTCCATAAAGGAGAACACCTCGCTACCTGCACACTCATCCAAAATATGATCTATAAACGGTGTGGGGAAGTTATCCTTAGGATAGGCACGATTTAAATCACAGAAATCAGTGCATATACGGATCGCTCCTTTCTTCTTATCGACCGGAACGGGATTTGAAACCCACTCCATCAAGGGAACGGGATAGATGAAACCAGCTTTCAATAGCTTCTCTATCTCTGCCTTTATGGCGGGTGCTTTCCTAGGATTTACCGCGCGTAAACGCTGTCGAACAAGCTTCGCATTGGGGTAAGTCTTAATTTCATGTTCAACAATCCGAGGGTCAATCCCTGGCATCTCATCCTAAGACCAAGCAAAAACATTGCGGAATTCCTTGAACAGCTTGGTATACTCACGAATCTCATCTTGGGAACAATCCGCCCCAATGTACACATTCTCAATTGTACCAGGGTTGCGAGAAATGTTGATAGGCATAGTTGATGATATGTTTGCCATGTTTCCATCAGCCATCTGACTAGGAGAGCTTAATGGAATCATGGGCCTACCAGCTTTCTGTCTAATAATCTCCCTATAATCCTCATGCTCCAAAAGGTCAAGCTCTGGAAGGAAATATGATCTATGATGGAGTTCCTCCCATGGTGGCTCAACTCCTGACATAGCCTCGATGATCGCTTCATCTGAAGGGAAAACCATATCAAGGCAATCGTGGGCATGAGAAGACTGTACTACCCATGCCGGCAGCACATAGGGGTCTTCTTCCTCTATCCGTGAAGAAGAAGAACAAGGCTCTGCAGCAGATTGAAGATTAGCTTGGTAAGCTATCATGGCTACAGGCAATGGCACACTCGTCTCAATGGCCTCACTCGAAGGACTCGGTGAAGGAAGAATCCAAGGATCTCTCATATGACTTGTGCGAAAAGGCACCGATCTCGTAGATGTGGAAGCACCATCGAAACTAGCTCCTATCATGAGGACGGGTGCAGGACAACTAAAGGTTCCCATGAGAGACGGATACATACCTACACCCACACTCCCAGTTGCCAGCTGGGAATGTTCGACTTTTGGAACCGAAGCTTCCGAAGATGCACTAACAGGCGGATTCTTGAATGCCATCTGATCAATCGTCACAATCTTCCCATTATGAGGAAAGCATACAACGCAAAATATGGAAGACACAACGGCTCGCATACTATACATCCAATTCCTTCCTAGTAAGAGATTGTAGTCAAGGGGCGCATCAACCACCTCGAACTTTATTGCAATGGTCTTCCCTCCCAAATGGACTTTAAGAGAAGGAAGGATACCGTGCAGCCTAAATGATCTCCCATCAAAAACAGTTAACATGGTCGTAGACTTTGACAACTTAGGAGAACCAAGACCCTTCCAACAAGACAAAGACATCACAGAAGCAACAGCGCCCTCGTCAATCATAGTACGCTTGATGATCATATTAAGACATTCTACATGCACCAAAAGGGACACATAGTAGGGCAAGCGAGGCTGATGTCCTGCGGTTTCAAACTTGATCACTGAGGAAGATCATCACCATTCACACCAAGAGCGGAAAGCAAAACCATCCTTTGCGATGGACAACTCTGAAGCACTTCCAATGCAGACATTGCACAAGGAGTATGACCCAAGTCCTCGACAACTGAATAGTTCTGGGTGGCTCAGGCATTTGGATTATGCCCCGAACGCTTAAGTACCCCCTTAGGAATGTGAGGTGCAGCATCAGGTTTATCCGCAGGTTTCTCAATACGCAAAGGGGTTCCTGGTGGATCAGGTTCTTTGCTTGGGTTGGGTTGTGACGAAGAATAATCTTTCACACGCGTCACAAATTTCACGGCACGGACCATATTAATGCACCCACGACCACTAGTTTCAGGTGGATCTTCATCACTAGATTGATCATGGGACTTCGAGTTCATATTCTGGTTATGTGGTAAAGGGTTCGTTAACACAGCTGGGCCCTGTGCTAAGAACTTCGAAGCTTCATCCATCCTAGGGCACAAGTAAGTGAGGTGATCGTCCTTACAAATCTTGCAAGGAAACTTAACCTTATGTTTATTTTGCTTGTCCCCCCCAGCATTTTTATTGTTCTTGTCATTATTTTTGGCATTCTCATTTTTATTCCCACCCTTCTTATTATTGTTTTTACCATTTTTTCTATTCCGTTTAGGTTGCTGGTTACCCTTCTGGTCGGACGATTACACAGCAAGTACATTCACCGTTTGGGCGGGCTGAGATGAAGCCGTAGCTTGTCCTAAGGCAGATTGGTTGATTGACAACTTAGAAACTTGTTTCACAACCAAACCTGCAGGTTTCTTACTTGCACTACCCACAATGCCATCGGCATGTGGTTTAGGTTTGACCTTGGGATCGAAACTAGAACGAGGGGCATTAGGTATAATCTCATATAACAAACCAGACTGAGCATAGATCAAGTCTAGTTCCTGTGCCCTAAAGATGGCTTGTTCCTCATTCTGCACTACGGATGTGGAAACATCCTTCACGATATATGGCAATAAAGATTTGAGGAACCACTCAAGGAGGAATTCCGGTGGTATAAAGGCTTTGATTAATCTCTTCCATATACGCCACTCCTGAATATGATCAGAAATATGGGTGGCTTTATCTTGCCGAAATGTCAACAAGAGTTCAGTACCAACATCATATTGTACCAGTAGCTGGAAGTGATTAAGGAAATTCATCGCAAGGTCATCGAACAAAGTAAAGGCACCCCTAGGTAACTCTATATACCATTTCACCGCAGACCTTGTAAGGGTGCGTTGAAATAGTCTCAAATGGACTGAGTCCTGATGCAATGAATTGGAAGAGAACCATAGGTGGAATGTCATAACATGTTCACTCGGATCCTCTCCTGGTTTGCCTTCAAACTTAGGTATGTCTGAAGGAAGCTTGGTAGGGACAGCCGACCAAGCCGGGCCATGAGCCACAGGATCGTTCGTAAGTCTCGATAAGTCAGGTAAATTGAGTGTCGCGAGGAAAGGGAGCTTAGTATGATGAGATCTAGGGACCGCTCCTTGGTTCATATAGGATTGATTACCACCATGACCTTGGCCATAGTGACCTCCTCCTGTATGACCCGTATAGGGTGGCATGGAAGTCGCATAATGAGGTGGGCCTTGACTAGTAGGAGCTACAAAGCCATAGTTAGGAGAGTAAGCAGGTTGTGAATACCCGCCTCCGTAAGGTGAAGAGACCTGTCCATACTGCGCCCCATAGTAGGGTCCATAGGTCATCGCTTGCGATGCCCCATGAGACACTCCATAGGTAGGAATATACATTCCGGAAGTAGGAATATACATATCAGAAGTAGGGATATATGTCGAGGAATTAGCAACCTGACCTCTAGAAACATGAACATAACCTCCCGAAACTACGGGTGGTATGTAGGCTTGAGACACAATAGGTCTAGTAATCGCAGTATGGATCTGACTCGTAGCTACGTGCCGACTCGAAGGACCACGAGAGTAAGGTGGAGGGTTTGTATTTGAAGAACTCAGAAGCGAGGACGAAGGAATCTCGGTAAGAAGATATGTGCTAGTGCCTATCGTCACTCTTCTAGAACCTGGTATCGCTATGGGATCACTAACTCTAGACCTAGAAGGTATATAAGATGTATCTTCCACCATTGGGATGGAAGGTGCAATGTGACTAGTACTCCCAAACCTCTCCGCAAGGTAAAGCATGGGAATGCCCCAAGGTATAGTGTTAGGGTCAAAGTCGGATTCAACATGAAATGTCAAATCGTGCATAGGAAAACTAGTGGTAATATAACTACCATAGCTGGTGCTAGGAGGGCCAAAGTGAGTCTCGGCATCATCCAACATTCCATACCAGTAACGGGTCAATGGGGAATCTGGCCTAGTGTGAGCAAGTCTATCAAGCAAAGATCCTATCTGGGAAATAATGGGACCGATCTCAGCTAGGTCAGGTGAGGGATCATATGTACGAGTAAATTCCCCATCGTCAATACGAATAGGAGGAGGTGGCTCAGGAATAGTCTCTGAATGATCCTCCATGGTGTGTGAATCAATGTGTGACACAGTCCGCCTGGACCGTCTAGGCCCCTCTCCCAAAGGAGGAGGAGAAGTGGAAGGCGAAATTCCTTCTAACCGACGAGAACGGCGCAGAATCGCACCCGACTCCACAATGACTCAACAAAAAAGCAAAGACTCTCTATTTACGTCAACCTTAGGCCAACTAGCATGCACAGAGCAATCACTATAAAATCTAAAGCCAAAAGAAAGCAAACAAGGGCTGGATAAGTGAGCTCCCAAATGTGGCCGGTATGTCTCGCCTAGGAGAGGCTTGAGAGGCCCTTGTCACCACAAGCGGAGGTTCGAAACCAATTATTGTGGCCCTCAGCTTCAACGCGTAAAGCGACTGTGCTGTCCGACCCCAACCTGGCCGGGACACATGTAGAATAACCTCTACATGTACCCCCTCGATATCCTAGGTAAGGTCACTAAGTTCACCTCAATATAATCAACACTCAGGCGGATAGTCGCAGGAGGGATTGATCATATGGGCAGGGTAGCAAATCCTGAAACTCCTGAAAGAGCCCCCAGATACGAATACAATCCTGGCTATATCGTCGGTGCTACACAGTTACCAACCAGGGGTTATCCCGATCAACAACCGCTCACACTGCCTAGTGCTTGACTCCCTTTTGAGAGGAGCTTCCTAAGAACGTTGGTTATACCAAGGATTTCACACACTCCCTGGACATACACCTAGTTGTTGTTGTTTAGTGATCTTGGAGAATTAACTTTCAATGAACTATTCCAAGATCCTAAAACCTAAGCTTGTTGGTGCACCCTAGAAAAGAAAAGAGTGTAATTCATTTTATTTAGCGTTGATTTTAGTTTGGCTTTATTACTCAAAAATAGGATATGGTCGTGCAACTAATGGTGTTATGACGCAACGAGAAGTAAAATGCACACCTAACAATCAATGCAAATGCATTGTGTCCATGAAAACAGGGTATGCGTACTACGTGAATGCACAATTCCTTCTTCAAATGCTGAATTTAAATTTCCCTATATGAATTCCTAACTATTACTCCAAAGAAAATCTAGATCTAATGCAAGTACAATGCAAAATGCATAATGCAATGCATGATGATAAGCAAATATTTTGGATTTTTTGAAAATAAAGAGATACAAAAAGCAAAAGAATGATTCTAACCACCCCATACTCTGCAAGCACACCTAAATAGCATTCCAGCAAAGAACTAAGGCAAAAGGACTCTAATGCACTAATCTCAAACAAAAAATCAAAGATGCCATGACAAGAACTTTCCTAGAAGAAAAAATTTAGGCTAAAAAAATGTTTCTGGTCAAAAACAGAGGTATTAACAGACTCAGGAAATGCCAAAGGAGACTCAGCAACTAACAGCATTCACCCAGCAATCCACTATCTTCCATAAAAGGGTAAAAAACCAGGGTATACGCGACTATGCGCAGTGAACCTGCGTGTATACGCGGAAATCCCAAGGGAAACCGCGTGTATACGCGACTGTAAGTAACAAACCCACGTACAGGAAGAAAAAGATGCACAAATTCCAGGCAAACAGATAGGCAGAGACTAAATTCACACCAATCAGGCTCTACTAGGCATACATGCCCCCATACCCGACACAGAAACAAGAGAGAGAGAGCAATTCAAATACACTGAATGCCAAAAGATCAACCCCCAAAGGACAATTACTAGGAACTCCCCAGCAGAGTCGCCAATTCTGTTACAGAGAGAAATTCCTATGGCTTGGGGTACCACAACAGATAGCTAGACTCCAGAAATCAATCTTTCCCAATATGCAATAGAAATAAAAACATCTAACACTAAAGGATCGAACCTTGTACCTTATTCCAGATGGTTGAAGTAGATCCCCGTTGAGCTTCCCAATCTTCAGCTTGAATTGTTATAGCACGTCCTCAACAACAAGTAAACAATACAAGCATACTATATTTCATGGTGTTAGATCTATTCTAGCATATATAATCAATAATGTATAAGCATTTGACATATTCCAATGGATACAATATTCATTCAAATACACATTACTGGACAAGAAAAGATATTTATATTAATATGAATCAGAGATTACAAGTGACAACCTCTGACGGCACGTCTGCGAACGGGAGAAACTGAATCCCCCACTTGGGCCTCCACCACCTCAATCCTCCATCACTTCGATAGCAAGCTTACTAGCAAAAGGAAAGCTTGGGAAGAACACAACAGTACTCCAAGGGACAAAGGGATGCAGACTCAAGCATAAGTTCTGGAAACAATGGACTATAGTTTCGATACTCTCAGTTCTCTCTTATGCTTTCAATGTCTCAATGGGTTCCTTATATAGCTTTTCAAATGGATACTGAAAGGTCGAATCCATGTGATCTCAAGGAATATGGAAGGCCAGGAGTCATATGAGTCGGATCCAATTCAAGGAATGCTCCAAAGGATTTTGGATTATGCACACATCCCGATGTACGCGACTATAGAGGGAATATCCGCGTATGTACGCGGTTATCGGGAAAAAGGCCGCGTATATCATTTTTCTAATGTTTTAGGGATGGTCAATGATACATCAAAAGACAACAAGTGGTCCATAGGGGCTAATGAGTCTGCAGCAGGACAGGGGAAGGCCATACAATGTGTGATTCACCTAGTGTGGTGAAATCCGCTATAACACTTACATAATCTATTTTCCCTGGATCTAAGTTTGTTGATCTATGTGTTTTTGTGCATTGAATTCAGTGATGGTTTAATGAATGTCTCTGTTTAAATAATCTTGCGTTTGCATGAATTATGCACATGTAGTAGTTATATATTTGTTGAGTATGTTTAATGACATATGCTCTTGTTCTTTAAGCCATGTGAGTTATATAAGTTCCATGTTGTTTTAATTTGTTCCTTATTTTCGTTCTCCAGTGACTAAGGGTTACGCGTTCAGATTGTTTGCTCGAAGGAATCCATGAAGATATATGAGCATGAATAGTTGCATGTGCACAAGCCCTTAAAGCATCAAGAAATGGTTAAGTGTCTAATGATGAATTACTTGGGAAAATGTCTGTCTGCAGAAGAGATTTGGTAAAGAGCATTTTTAATAGCGAAGAGATAAAGTGTCGACGTGCCAATGTTAGGTTGGTGGGATTATCGTGAGGATCTTCATGTGTTGGTGTCGATGTCAAGAAGCCAACATTGAAGTGAGAGGTCAGAGTAGGTGTGTTTGCTAAGCATGGATTTTGAGGTATCGATACCCACAGTGGAGGAGAATCAATGATTCCAACTACTAGCATCAGGAATCAACATGTAGGGTGGTGAAGGTTTATTGTGTTGGAGCCAACACCATGGTGCCAACTCCTAGGTGCCAAAGCCAGAGATATGGGTTTGGGGTGGCATGGTAGCATCAAGATAATGTTTTGACTCTTAAATTCCAAATCAGAGTGTTGAAGCGACGTACAAATGGTTTTTCATTGTTATGGAGTCCTTTGGTCAAATTTCAATGTGGTGGACCTTCATTGGGTGAGAAAACAATAGTTTTGAGGTTAAACAACGAAGTTGGAAATCAGGAACCAATATGGTCAAGTTTCTCATTGGATCCATTTCAATTTTTGAATTTTGAATTCGAAAGGTGGTTAGCACGAGAATCAACGATCAGAGATAGGGAAGGATAGTTTGCGGAAGCCATGGTTTTGATTTTCGACCCTTGATGCATGAAGGTAATAGTGAGATTCGAGAAGTTGAGAATGGCTCGTTGCAAGCCAGTTAGATGTTTTGACCTCTAATTTTTTATCTAAAAAGTTAGAAGGACCTGGAAAAATGATTGGAATGGTAGCACTTGACCGTCAGTACCATCGATAATCATTATATCGGGTTATTAAGAAAACGTTAATTGTCCTTAATCAAGGTTAATGAAGAATTAGTTTATATCATATGGATGTATCCATTTCTACATTATTGGTATTGGTGGGTTGATTCAGAAGCTGATTTAATGTACATGTCTCCTTCTGATGGGAAAATTAGGCAAATGGGATGTGATAGAGTTGTATCAAAGAAGCAAATTTATCAGATGGGTGTTTGAATGAGCTTCCCATTGCCTCAATGGACCATCGAGGTGATCTGGGATGTTACAAGTCCTGGCAATAAATTTTGGGTACTTCATTTGTATGGCCCATATGAAGGTAAGTTACAATTATGGGAGAAGATATTCAATTGTTCTATTTTAATGATACCTAATTTGATCATGATTGGCAATCCCAATTTCACTAAGCATAAGGAGGATGTACGTGGCAGTACTTCTTATTTTGATGCTATGTCTTAGTTTTTCATTGAATCTTCCTTGGAATGAACTAGTCTCTTAGTTTTGGCTCCATTGAAAATCAAACTTACTTAGGTTAATAATAGGGATGACTGAACCTTGGTCTTTAAAATATTTGAAACATTCATATGGCACTTATATTTGCATGTTCATATTAGGTGTTTCAAAACCTAGGTTGGGAGTACTCTTTATTTGGATAATTTTCTGATAATGCTAGAGTTTGATGTGGACAACGTTAATCCAAAGTATCCGTTCAAGTTTAAACTAACTTGGATTCTAGAGGAAGAACTAAGGGCCTTGGTTCCATCCCTTTGGAGCCTTATAATATAGAACTAGGGGCATGGACTTGTAGTAAGTTTACTAGTTCTCTAAAAGAGGTTAAAATTACAGCTTGGTTGATGGAATATATAGGAAATGCAATACCATTGTAAAATAGTTGGAAGAAAATATAGTTGATATTCTCCTCTAGGAAGAGGGTTATCTATTAAATAAATTATCCTTGCTACTTCTGAAAGATATGAAATATAGGAAAGAAAATGTACTACTTGATGTGGAACAATATTGGGAAATGAAAAGGTAGGAAAACTTTGATCACTTCAAAAGATTGAAATACTTGACCTTTTCACAACTTTTCTAGCCTTAGGAGACTGAAAAACACTATTTGGGGACATAAGGATTAATAAGGTATGGAAGCGTGAAGTTTCTAGGATACGTTCAACTCTGGTGTTAGGAATTTTACGACTATTTTCAAGGATCCTAAATGAGACCATCTAGCAGAAATAATCATAATACTTAGTGAATTCCATCAAATGATCAAGGAAGGGGAAGACCAAAATGTATTTAAATAAGTGATGAAGGTAGAGCTCTCAATGATGAGTACCTTTCAAAAGGATTGTAGTCCTGGTCTTGGCATCTTTACTATAGATATTTCTTTTCTTTTATTTCTTAGGCGATGATCTATTCAATATAGTCGATGAGGTTCGTCTTGAAGGGAAATTTTTGGGCAAAATTAACTCCTATTTTTCCATCATCCTGAAGGTCACTCACCTAGATACGTTTGAAGGTAGCTCTCCATATTTATTCCTTTTGGTCACGAAGGATTTGTAGCTTCTTTTACATGCCAATAACATGAGACAAATAAGAAGTTTAATGGTGGGAAGGAGCATATCCATAACACACTGACTAGTTATTGATGATGTTATGTTTTTTCTTTTGTTTAGAAAGGGAGATCGGTTTTTTAGATCTCCTGAATATTTATTGTGTTGGTACGGGGTTGGAAGTAAATAGGAAAAAAATGGAATCCTTTACACATTCTCCAGATGAGCAACTCATACTTCTCTTGGAGAATTTGGTCCCCTTTAATTTTTCATCCACTAGATGAAGGTGTCAAATACCTAGGATCTGTTATAAATCCCAATACGTATAGGAAATTGGATTGGATTTGGATTGTAGGTAAAATTGTAAAAAGGTATATTTTTGTGTGATCCATGGGTGTCCAAAGGGGGAAGGCTAGTGCTAATCAAAGTATTTTTGGAGGATATACCGAATGGATACAAACATTACTGGAATTTTCTATGGAAATTAAGTGGAGAATACAAGGGAATACATTTTACTTGTTTGAAGAATATTAATGTGCCCAAGTATTAGGGGGGGTTGGGGTCTGAAATACATTCATGGGTTTGGTAAATACCTTACTATTTGATATTTATCGATTTCCTTAACTAAATCCACCAAATGGAAGGACATTCTCTTTGATAAATAAATTCACAAATACCTTGCACCCAACTCTTTTTTAGAATGGATCAAAAGGTATATAACAAAAGAATCTCCAATATATCCAATTTGTGGAAGGCATCAAGACCCTATCCTTTTCAATTTAGGGTTTTTTCTAGGATGGAGGGTGGAATTTAACACTAAAGTAAGGATTGGGTTGGATTCCATCACAGGTTGCCATTGTTACGAAGAAAATATTCCTATGGCATGGGGTGGACCACGACTGACAACATGACACCAAAACTCAAATCCATTCTCATGCATGCTAGATAAATAAAAGAAACTAATCATGAAGGGATAAGCATTCATACCACAACTGGATGTTTGAAGATGACCACCATTGAGAACGCGATTAAAAAATTGTCCCTAAAATTTGTCCTCAACAACAAAGAGATATACAAGCATGATATATAATGTGTTAGTATTCAATCTAGTATATTCCATTTAAACTTGTATAAATCAATTACACCCATGGATACAAATATTCATAATTGCACATGAAATTGGACAAAAAATGGATATTTCTATTATAATAAAATAGAGATACAATATGACAACATTTGTAGACACCTCGTCGAAATGGAGGAACTAAGTCCCTCTACTTGGGTCTTCACCACTTCAATCCTACCCAATAAGGAAAGCTCACAAAGACAATGGAAAGATTAGGAAATGAGCACAAATGGATTTCGAAAAGGCCAAAGGGATGCACACCCAAACATATAATAATGGGGGGGATTTTTCTATAATCTCTTTACTCTCCAAGTTTCTCCTCCCTTAATGCTTCATAATAGCTCAATATATAGACCCTTAATGGGAAATAGAGGGTCAAATCAGAGCATTTCCTAGTATATTGAAGGTCAAGGATAAATGAATTCATTACTTGATGGGGAAAAATACAATTTTTTTTTTTACAATAAAACTCGATGTACGTGGGTGATAGTGGTGCAAGCTCTGTATACATGAGTTGTAAACTTGTGACTCGTGTATGTTTTCAAAATTGTTTTTTAAAGGGTTATTCTAGAGCATCGTCGCTATGGTGAGTATAGTGAGTCTACATAGGGATAAGGGAAGGCCATTAAGGCATGATGCATGAGGTGTGTATAATCACGCTATAATGGATGCCCCCGAATGTGTGAGGCCAGAGGGGTACACAATGCCTGAAATACATTATATATTTTGAGGAGTGGAGTAGTGAAGAACTAGGTAGAAGAACTAGCCACTCGTTAGCATAATATAATGATAACTCTCTACATATGACTGCATATATGGAGTATATATAGAAGTCCCATATACATATCAGTACAATGGCCATGAATAGAAATAATATACATATTTAATAAGTGGCCACAGCCACATACAATACATAGTGGAGTATGGTCTCCATACTCAATGAAGAAATTTGGTACATAACAAAGTACACTACTCTAGTATGAGAATTGAAATCCCATAAGTATTGTCGTGATCAAGGAAGTAGCATATATGAAATTCCACCATACTCTATGGTCTTCTACATAAACCAACGATGGTACATGTTCCATCACGTGAATAAAAGTGTTGAGTTCGAACATGATGGATGATCGTCTAATTTTCGGTCATTGAGGTATATCATTAATAGATTCAAGACATCCCACCGATAATGAAAATGGAAGTTAAGGTACATAGTGAATTGAATAAAGTGTGAATAGATGTGTTGAGATCAAACACTTGAAAAAATACATTGATCAGGGGACATTTATGTATTCCCAAATCTATCGAAGGAGAGAGAACTTGTCAGTAATGATTGTAAGTCTCAAGGAACTCAATAGACTCTAGATCCCAATTCCAAAACAAATGATATGAAGTCGATGGAATGGAATCCACTAGAAGTAGGGAATTAAGGAACCCCCCATCAACTAACACAAGGTACTCAACAAGGATGGATAATTTGGAAGAACTCAGATGAATAGTATGTACACAAACCAGTAACCATGTGCCTCTCTCGCGCATACCACACTACAACATTTCGACCAAAAATCCGACGGCCGTCATGTTGAATTTTCGACACTTCCCTGTCGCATGTACGACACTTTGGTTTTTTTATAAGCGTCGGAAACTTGTCATCGGTTATCCGACGCCTAAGTAACCGTCAGTTAAGAGACACTTAAGTAACCGTCGGTTGAATGTACATCATCGGTTATCCAACACTTATTAAGCGACGGTCACAAAATTTTTTGACAACATTTACACCTACAGGCGTCGCTTAACCGACACCTCCTAGACATTGGCGTCGCTTAACCGACAGATGTAGGCGTCGCTTAACTGACAGAAGTAAGAAGTAAGCATCAAAGCAGCGATAGTTATAACCGTCACTTAAGCGACGGTAAGAAGAAATAAGCATCGAATAAGCGACAGTTAGAACCGCCGCTTAAGCAACGGCAGTGACTATTTTTTTTTAAAAAAATATCTCGAAATTGGCTTTATACTAATAGTACGTTACTAATTTAGCAACAAAGATGTGACATTAAGCATTGCCGTGCCTTTCTAGTATATACAATTTAAAATTTCAACTTGACATAAACTTAATGGGATCGACTCTACACAAAAGCTATCCATTGGAAATAATATAAGAACACAAAACTCACCTAATTCTGATGAAGTTACCAAACCACCAGGATTTATGGTCACTTTTCTTGCCAGGTGAAAATGAATAACACTGCCTTTAACCAGGCCATCCACAACAATATCTTCTACACGACATATCTGCCAATAGATAAGCTTTCCGTCATGAAGATAAACTGTAAATAGGTAGTAAACTGTAATGATTCTTTGAATAGTATTATTTACAATAGAGGAAGTACAAAATACAAATTGTAGTTCTGCAAAATTACTGAATCACCAGGGCTAAATAGCAATTGTTGGTGCATGAATATCCATGCCTGAACAATCTAGTAACTCTCACCTGAATTGTGAAGGACAATGTAGTATTTACATTACAATCTTCGGGAGGATGAATTAGCTCCTCGGGACAGGGAGTCCTGAATTGGGCAGAGACAAGTTGCTTGAAATTGAATACTTCATAAATTCAGAAACGTGGGAAACAGGTTAGCAAGGATCTAGCAGAGGGAGTATAGGCCTGATTTCTCCACAATGTCTACAATGATTCTTCACTAGGACCTGGTGAATATAATGTCATAGAGGATGGCTAACCATTTGATAGTCCTTACCTCACGTTTTCTCAGTTTATTCCAGTTAGGTGAAGCCACTACTAGCCACTATAGGATTTCAGAGAAAGAATACATCAAAACCATCCAAGAGGAAATTGCCAAAGTGATCAAGTTACAAGAAGAGCTTGATCTTTATGTCCTTGTACATGGAGAGCCTGAGGTAAGTACTCCATAGTTGATATCTATGCAAGATCTTTCCATGTCGTGAAAGAATTCTAATGAGTTGTCTATCACATGTTGCAGAGAAATGACATGGTGGAATACTTTGGAGAGCAGCTTCAGGGATTTGCATTCACAGTCAATGGCCCCAACCCTATCACTGTCTTAGTATTTTATTGAGGATGCAGCTCACTATAGCTCACAGATAGCACACCCACTGATATAATCATAATTATAGTAGCCTTGAAACCATAATTGGTGAAGCAACATACTTATGAAGACTCTAGAAGACAATTTTTTATGTTTTAACTGTTTTATGAGGCATAAGCCCAAATTCAAGAGGGAAATCAATAGAGAAATGCCTGGAATGGCACATACCTCAAGAAAAAGAAATATTCTAGTGGAGCAACTTGCTTGGCAGACTCTAGAAGGGAATTTTATTATTAATATTTGTGAATATCATCAATTTTCACTGCACTCTTTAATGTATTTTTTCACCTGTAATAATCTAGTTTTAGATTTAGGCTTTAATTAGAATTTTTTGAGAGGATTTGTCCCTTCATTGCCGGATTCATGTTTGTACATATTTTGCATTAACTCCGCGGATCCTAGAGACTGGGGTGGTGGATCCGGTAACACAGATCCAAGGGTAGCAACTATGACTAGATGATACATCTTCTAACAATGTGATGTATTATGATGTATTCTTTCTAAGAATCTGGAGCAGAAGATGCTGCTTTAAAATCTTCCTCAACCTATGAGATAAAACATATAGCAAAGGATGAACATATGAAACTAATAAAATTCACACTTCTACAGAGTTATAAAAGTTACAATTGTAAAGTAGATCTATAAAATCCAACACAGAATTGAGTCCATAATCAAACCTCTTCTCTCAACTTTGCAGCCAACTGGTGCTTCTTCACTTTGTTCTCGCTCTTTTCAGGACCACTTTGCTTGAGGTCATTATTTTTGTGTTTCTGTCTATATCGATTCTTACCATCTGATTTTAAGTCATTATGTCTGCTGAGGTCTTCATAAAAAGATAGTGATAAGAAAACCTGAAGAAAAGTTTCCAATGGAAAATGATCAAATACAAGACATCAACACAGATTTCGATACCAAAATGAACAAATTAGAGTACATCCTAATGATAGCAGCTCCAAACAAATCAATCACTGTAAGATTCTCGATCACTATGTCATATGCTCAACAATCAATTGGAAACTAAGATACACTCAACCAGCTAACACAATGTTCTATTATACATAGCCCACTGTCATAGTATTCACCAACCATGAATACTCATGGAACAGCAATCAGCCATCAATCTGGGTTAACCAATAATAACAATCTACATGTATATAGAAAATGTTGTGGGTAGTGCAACAAACGCAAGACACTATTGCCAAAAATGGGCAAAAGTTCTCGTATCAATTGGTTGAAGTCATCTCCATCATTGAAGATGATACCCGATACTACAAATACAACTGGCCCAAGCCACTTGTGATTTGAGATCATAGTGATAAGTAATAAAGTGGAAGTGAAATCTCTGAAATCTAATGAGAAAATATCAAATCAAACTCACCAAAAGCAACCAAGTGAAAGCATATGATGCAAAATAGAAAGCCACTTTGTAAATATATTAGGATCAAACAATCAAAATAGGCAAGAGAGCAGATAACTCAGCAAATGCATCTAACCCAATTGTGAAACAATGATGATGGAAGTATGTGAGCTAAAGCATCTTATAAAGATATAATTTGGCCTACAAAAGGTTTCACCTTATTGCCATTTTAGAGGAAAGAAAGCACAGGCTGAAGTTTGTACTACTAGAGAGAACTTAAAAATACATCACATAATAAATGACACTACATGGCAACAACCACCCAAAACTGTATGTCGGAAGAGAGATTGCTGAATTTTGGAAGTATGTAGAGAAATGAGAACAAAGGTCTTAGCTTAGATTCATTAAAACATTAATAAATGACACTACATGGCAACAACCACCCAAAATTGTATCTTGGAAGAGAGATTGCTGAATGTTGGAAGTTTGTAGAGAAATAAGAACAAAGGTCTTAGCTTAGATTCATTAAAACATTGTAAAGGGTTCAAGCTTTTAACTTTACATTTGATTTCAAGAGTATAATTCTTACTTTATGAAGTAATTTAATGGTTAGAAAAAATTACAATCCCTCCATGTATGTGTTAAGGAAGTGCAACATGGTATGAACAAGAGACATGATTTATTGTTATCCATGTCAAAAGTGAAAGATGAAGTTTGTCCGTTGAAGTTTTCCCTCAGCTTTTTTGTAGCTTAATGTCAAATGCAGAAAGTGTGCCTGATGCATGTGCATAAGTATAGCTTTATATAAACATGAATTCATATGCATGCTGCATGGTTGAAGTTTCCAACAGGAAACTTTAAAGTGTGGAGACAAGGGAGTGGAGTGATAGAACAATTTAAAATGATATAAATTAAATGTCTATTGCATTCTTCTAATGTTTTTTTCTGTGAACATAAGCAGTGCAGCGGTCAAATCTTGCATGTTGATTGTTTGTTTTCTAGATTTTCTGCTGGTTTGGAGATGATAGGATGAATAATAAGACATGATGTAAATTTTGTTTTTAATCGCAGGTGGATAAGTGACAGTCGTGATGAATATACAGAGGAGAGGCTAGATGTAGTAACTGATGAGTTCAAATTATGACGTTGCCATACTATTATGAACTGCACTCAGGCTTGCCCTAAGGGTTTAAACCCTGCAAAGGAGATAGCTAATATAAAGAAGCTTGAAATGACTAGTGTTTTTTAGATTACTATTGTTCAGTTCTCTGATTGACAAGAAGGTATATTGATGTCTGTATGAAGATTTCCCATATTTTTTTCTGGTATAATTTTTATGAAAATCCAATCACACTATGGTCTGAGTAAAATGCTAGCACAATTCAGTTATCCTATGACCTAAATGGGAGTATGTTATCACATCAACCTAAGCGCATGCACGCTAAAGCCAGAGTCTGGATTGGCAAAGACTTTTGGGGTTCTCTTTAACCCGACCAGCTATCATATCCTTACTGCTGCTTTAAAAACTGAACTTGGGCTTTGGTTTGTTGGAGAGAAGATTTAAAAACAGGAACAGGCTATTTAGAATCATGGGTATATCATGTGGTACAAAGTGTTATAAATGTGAATGAGGGAGTCACAAAAGAGCATGGAATGGCTAATCTCTTTTAGCAACAGATTGACGTTAGTGGGGTTCATAACTGGGGTATTGTAGAACACAAAGTTCTTCAAGATATGGGTTTAAATTGGTCTGATCTCTATTCTGTTGTTTGTCGCATTTTGGAAGTGTGGCAGAATAGGGAAGCTTCCCAAGTGCATGAGCTTATACTTGAAAGATATTGTTTTGTACTTGGCTGGATCACTCTATCAGATATTGATGTTAAGGAATCCGGTGCTTTTCCATGGAGTCCTGAATTGGGCAGAGACAAGTTGCTTGAAATTGAATACTTCATAATTTTTAGCAGAATTCTGCACCATAATGTTCATTTTGGCCATACAGGGGAGCTATCACAGCTGGAAAATATCATTCTAGATATACTCTCTCAGCTTCAAACATTATACAAAGAGCATAGTGTGAAGGAAAGGGGTTGGTTATTCTTAAGGCATAGTGCATGGCTGTCTTTAATTTTATCATTGCTCCAGGCAGGTCTGTGGAAAGTTTCTCTGAGAAAGATCCCAGTTTCAAGAGAGGACACATTTTGGATAGAGCAGAAGCAGAGCTGCAAAAATTGCTTTAAGTCAACCTGGGTTTGGAAAATTCAAAATATTGTACTACTCTGTATCAGAAGTGCATAGCCAATAGCATTTTTGAGCTTACACAAATCACTACGACCATCTGAGACTCATCTCCCAAAGGCCTGATACAAGGATACGTTTAAAAGGAACAAATGTTCACAAAATGAGAAGACATATGTGCAAAGGTTCTAGACTAAGATCCAAAAGCTTTGTCTTTCTCTAGCCAAGACTAAGATCATATGTTGGATGAATAATTTTGCATCAAGCATGACTTGTTGAGTGATTCCCTAAGAGGTATTTGATGATATAACCTTAAACTTAAAGGTCTTTCTCTCTATCCTGGTGCCATTCTTATAGAGAATGTATTTTGGCCATTGGTGTTATTCTTTTAGTGAATGTATTTTTGCTATTTCTGAAGTACAAAGATGATATATCTTTGTGATTCAATTTCTAGGTTATCACTACAAGCTATATAAAAAGCACTTTCTTTAGCCAAAAAATTGGAAGTCTTTTTTTTGGCAGATTTTTATATGTAAAAAAAATGGTAGTATTCATATCACTTTCTGGGAAAATTCTGAAGGAACCAAGTACATATTTGAGTTCCTCTATCCGAGACACCCAATTTCAAAAAAAACCACCCAAATCAAAGTCCAAGAAGTGAAGTTGTCACTGAATTAAGATCAGCTATTTTTAGGTTTTTGTTTTTCTGATGACGGCCATAGAATGCAAAGCTGGTACCTTTTGATAAAGCCACCAGACTTTACTCAAACTAGATTCAATTGATAAAGAATGACTGTGGCATTTCATTATTGTGGTTATAATAGATATTTCGAGAAATACCTGAGGGAGTAGTCATGTTCATTTTAACTTTGTTGTCTCACAAGCATGTGCTTTTCTTCTTCAAAACCGTAATTGCCTTTGTTGTAACTAGTTTTGCTTGAAAAACTAGTTACCCTAGTTAGAACTATGACCTGTACTTGCAAGGATGGCGAGTATGACCCTGGGACAAACTCCTCGATTTTACACTTCCCAGGTGATGGCTTTGCTTACAACCTTACAAACCACTGCCTGTGTTAAAAGACAAAGGATTATGGGTGAACCTCTGATTGATAAGACATCCTTGAAGTTTTTTTGGCAGAGCCTATCAAGGTCCTGAACAGGTTTGTGGCTTGGATATTTGCTTTACCTTTCAGAGTCTCAATACTACATAGCTAAGGAAAATCTGGGAACAGGCACCAATAATGTAGACAAAGACTTACAGAGAACTTAATGTTCAAGCTGATTCCCTCTTTAAAGAGGAGCTCCACATGATTGCAGGTGTGTAGAGAGCACACCAAAAACAGTTCTGCCTTCCAAATTTATGTGTCAATCCTCCTCCATTGACACCTACAATCGCCAATAGTGACAACCTCCTATAGATTGTACAGGATGTACAACCTTACCACACTCCTAAATCTTCTAAATGTATGTGGCTTATCCAAACATAAATTTATCAGTTCTACAGAGAAAATATGGCAATTCTACCAATTACATTATCATTTTAATCCTCATTTAATCTTTGCAAAGATGAGTTCCAAACATTTAGAAAACTTCAAAAATTAATTACAGAGAGCTAACGATTTTGAAGTAAATTAATCATATTTACTGAAAGATTGCAATTTAAATAATGAAACAAATATACAAACAGGACCAATGGCATTTGAGATTTTGTACACAGAACAATAACCACATGAAATCTCACAAGAGCCAAAAACAAAACTAGAGCATATTTATGTAACAAAGACCAGGTGCGCACCTTGTTGTTGGCCTGTTCGTTTATCCTTGATCAAAGCAACTTCAAGGACATTTCCATGTTCATCAAACAGAGGTCGTATCTGACAAGAATAGGTCATGTGTTATTTCACTGAATAACTGAAAGGTCAGTGTTATTTCACTGAATAACTGAACAAACAGACAAGTTACAGTAGTACAACATTAATCAAACGACTTCAAGGACATTCCATGTTAAGCAAATATCGATCATATGTGACAAAAAAATGTTAGAATTATTCAGTGAAGTTTGAAACAATGCAAATTTTGTTAGTAATCAGGCCAATTTTGAAGTTCCAAGCAATGCAAATTCCTAAACAAATGCAATAATAATACACAAAAATGTAGGGGATGAATTGATTGAATATATGGTTTCATTCATCCCATGGGAGCATTAATATTGTGCACTGAAAACAGAAAAAACATAATTATTGAAAATTCAAATAGAAATGAGGTGTTTTAATCCAGAAAAATTAGCAATGGTGGCAAATGCAATAGTTTCAACAGAAAGAATATTTGAGAGACTTGTTAGGCACTGTAAATAATATTTGTTATCAGACTTACATGATCCTCTGTAACTGTTCTGGGTATAGAGAAACATAAATGCTAGAGATTCAAATAAGAATGAGGTATTTTAATCCAGAAAAAATAGTAATGGAAAATGCAAAAGCTTCAAAAGAAAGAATATCTGAGTGACTTGTTAGGAACATAAATAATATTTGTTGGCAGACTTACATCATCCTCTGTAACTGTTCTGGGTACAGATCCCACAAATAGTTTAGCGAAATTCCCACCATCTGCCGAATCTGTCAAATTGAAAATAAATATATGATTTTCTTGCAAAAATGCCAAAAATAACAAAGACCAGGTGCGCACCATATGACAACAGTAATAAATGAGATCCTGAAAAATTGTGGAAGCCAAGTCATCTCAAAGGCATGCAACAAATCATCTCTTATAATAACGATGGAAGACCACAAGCCTCAGCCAATAATAGTTAATCTCCTTGGAGTTGGATTCCAGAACTACATAATGATGTCTATCAAATCAATATGACTCCATCATAGCCAAAGTTGTACATCACCACCCTATGACAACCCAATTTCCAAATAACGCTGCACTTCAAATTCAAGCCTCAAAACTAATATGTATAGAAACAACCAAAGAATCTATACATCAAACCCATGGCCTGATAGTTCTCGAAACCACAGGATCAGGATTCCTTATTCACTAAAACTGTTATAATAAAATATCAAAACTGCTAGAGTTAGATCCCATTATAGATTGAGAAAGTTGCGCTGCCAAGCTCTTCTTGGGGATATATATAATGTTCAAACTTCAGACACTGCTTTTCTTGGAAATGGAAATGTGTACACTAGTGAAGGGCTCAAGCCTCAAAGTATTAAGGCACCCAGTTATAAAATTTGCTGGGTATGCTAAGAATTGAAGATTAGTTAAATTATTGTGTTCAACATAAAAGAGAGAAATTTCATGTAGCTGCACAGCAGCTCAAAATAACCACATTAAATAGTTTTAATTTCATATGTTGTCAGCCTCGTTTTTCTGTCTGTTATAGTTGAAGGTTTTAATCCCATTCAAATAGTAGAAAACTCTTTGAACATGTCAAAAGGGTTCTTGTAGATTTCTAATTGTAGGATGACCAGATACATACGGTGCTAAGCCCTATGTTTTGGTCTTCAGTCTAATGTATGTTCAGTTCTGAAATAGGGTACCTGTTTATGGAAGGCTGATTATATATAAATAGAAACCTTTATTTTACTAGACCAAAAAAAACCATAAAAAACTAAAATCTTAACAACGCGGAAACAAATTTCAATCATGGCAACAACTCAAAATACACAACTACATAAATTAAAAGATGCATGCTCCCTATATTAAACCCTAACAAATGTGCATAGGGCTCAAAATTTTTATAACCTGGAGAAGCTGCTGCTTGACGAGGGCTTCCGTGATGAAAATTAGGGCCTCCACCACTGCCTCCCATTACAGAGAACCCACTGCTGTCCCGTTTATGCCCTATGGTAGGCAATGCACTCCCCATACTTAAAAGCCTCTGCCCCATGGACTGATTTCCAGGTCCATGAAATCCCCCGGAAGAATGCATCTGCGCATTACTATTATTATTATTACTGTTATGAGTATTATTATTATTAGATCCCTGCTGTTGGTGCCCTCCTCCTCCGATGGGACCACGCATCATAGAATACCTCGAACTAGACGAGACGTCTAGTTTCGCCACTGGTAACTGCGGCTTATTACTGAACCTACTAATTTTCTGGTCTCCGTGTACCCTCTCCAGCTTTGAAAGCTTGGTAAAACCTCGGTATTGAAAAAAAATTACCTTGTACAAACCCTATCGCCGAGGGTCTAAAGGTGAAATTGTGGCCAAATCCAGCAAAACGAAGATCAACAAGTCGCGGAGAAGAAGTCGAGCTTAAAGCTGTGAACAGATCCGAAAGGCTTGAACAAATTTCCTTAGAATTAAGTTCCGAAGTCCACGACTTAAATAGCCCTCCTTTCCTGCACCATCAGATCTAGAGGTTTAATTCCCACAAACTCATGAGCGGGTGAACATAAATTTATCACAGGCAGTGGTACACCCAAATAAGCAAAAGACATTCTATCCTAGAAATTGCAATTCGCTCGAAATCCAGTACTGTGGTTAATTTGAGCAAACTGTGCATAGGGCAGAGTGCTAGAGTCGAGGAGGGCATTCTGTGGAGCGAAGGAAACCCCCAGTCTTTCATATTTCAACGGAGCCTTTAACAAAGGGCCTCTACACCAATAAGCCATTACAAGCCATTACACCAATAACGATATGCAAATACATGTTACATACGAATATATCATAATATGCTTAATTTGGTCTATAGTAGTTATTCTACAGGAGGG
>LPNX010863756.1:82339-94540 GCA_001517045.1 Pseudotsuga menziesii | reverse complement strand
GGTATTTTAAATTTAAAGCAATTTCATTGGCTAACACATGATGACATGGAATTTGAATAAAAGTTAAAAGGCCCATTTTGAGTTGAAATTTCCTCTAATGTGTGATTTTACAAGGGAAGTATGGCTATAAACATGTAGACTTATCGATATTCAACAACCTTGGTCAAAAACATCGATAAACAACTATTTGAGGACTGGTTTAGGTGAAGGGAACTAAAGGTTTTGAGGTATCTTCCCTTTATTTCCAACTGGAGTTTGTGGATGTCCCACAGCAAAACCATTTTTGAATTAAAATTTGTTCCTCCTTGGGTGGTTACATCATGTGCATTGTCAATCTTTCAAGTTTATGGTATAAATACTTGTAGTCCACAACCTTGACAACTTACCAATTTTATGATAGACAAAAAATAGCCTTGGGAATATTTGATGGTGCATGTCAGGGAGATTGCAGATTATCTTGTCTTGGGTTTGTGCTTTACATGTTGGATCAACACCATTTCTCTTTCAAATCTATTCCAATTATTAAAACTTCCCTTTTTCAAAAATATTAATAGATTAAATTTTGTCGGTGGTTCATCTATGGTTATTATTATAGGCAGATTTGTCATACAAAATATCAATCTGTAGGCCCTAACATGAGATATTAAGGGACTGAGTTAATCTTTTGACAATATTGTTTACCTACATGAGAACGTAATCAGGTGGTTGACTCTTTATCAAAGGTTAGACTTGAAGTCTCTGAAATGCACTATAATCTAGCCACTCACTCAAGTACAATTGTTTCAAATATGCAGGGTCTCCTGCAAGACCTATGGCGTGTTTTACAATTTACTTATTTTGGAACTCTTGTTTTTTACTTTGCTACTTTCATCTTTTTGTATTAAAAAAATTTGTTTTGTATAAGCCTCTAGATTGATTTATGCCTCTTGTTCCTGAAGATGGTCATCCTAGATTTGAACTATTGTCAGGTTGAACATATAAGGCTTTATGCTGCAGTGCGAAAACACTTTAAGATTGTACTTTTCTCTTTCATCTTGAATAAGAAAGTATGGAGTTAAAATGAGTTTTCTTCATATTTTACTTGTTTTTATGGTTATTCTCTATTCTAATAACTCGTCATTTAATTAATTAGATGTTTGTACATGAATACGTGCCTTATTAGCAAGATATGTGTGAGAACTAACTCAGTTCCCTTTGGCACTCCTTCGAGATGGATATTCTTGTTTTTTCCTTCGCAACTTTATAAATACACCCTTTCCCACAATTTTGCTCGCAATTCATTTGGGTTCCTTGACAGGTCTATTGTGAAAAATGCATCTTTAGTAACTAATTTCATTCTTTGATGTTCATCATGTAGAAAGAGAAGCGATAGCTTTATTTATTAATCTGTTGCATGTAAAATGTTTATCATAGGCATCTAGCTTAGCCTCACTCAATTGTGTGCATAGAAATAAGGATATTAGGCATGGAGTTTAGCACTCTTTCTCCTAAAAACAGTCTCCTTTTTCTAAGTGTACTTTATTAATTTCCATTGTAGGGAGTACTTCATGATGGCACACCAGTAGTTGTGAAGAAAATATTTCCAATGAAGTCAACCAAAGCAATGATTGAATTCCATTCTGAAATCAAGGCCATCAATGGTCTTCTTCACATAAATCTTCTCAAGCTACTTAGATATTGCATGTAGGGACAATATTGTTTACTTGTTTACAAATTCATTCCCAAAAGGAGCCTTGGCATACATTTGTTTGGTAAGTTGATCTTGAAGTCTTAAATCTATTGCATTTTTGAAATTTTAGTGAAATCAATTCCTTGCACTTGTTTTTAAGGGCACGACTGTAGGAAATAAATAGGGGATAAAGGAATTTTTCTTAAATGGGGAGGACGATTATGGTTAATAATAGGGACAACCCAAGGTCTTGCATATTTCCATGAACATTCTAGTTCCATGAATATTCTGGTGTCTGTATTTTACACAAAGATATGGAACTTGCTAACATACTTCTGGATGAAAATATCCATCCAAAAATAGCATATTTTGGAATGGTAAATATTTTTCCAAATGAAAAAACTCATATTAAAACCATATTCGACCCAACAGTGTGAGCGATCTCTCTTACTCGAACTGACAGTCAATGTTGTTATTTTTCCTACGAGTAGAAACTCATCTTGATCTCACCATGTATTTGTAACAAATGTAGAGGGTATATTTCTCCATAATATGTTTTTAATGGGAACTTGACCCAAAAAATGGACATTTATAGTCACAGAGTAGTTGTTCTAGAGATCGTGAGTGGCCCTATGTTCATCTCCATTTCTTTTGAAATGGGTAAGTTTAAAAAAAATTACACTTTAAATTGAACTGGTTTGTTTGTTGAGTAATATCTATGGTGATTAAACAATTCTTGATTGATGTAGGCATGGAGTTTGTATGAAAATAATGAAATCATGGATGTAGCCGATCCAAAACTGGAATTGCAGGGATGTTTGAAAATGAAGAGGTGCAAAGGCAAGGGAAGGTATTAAGAGTGATATCGCTCTTTTTTGCATTCACGGGTTTTCAAGTCAGAGGCCATCAATGCCCAATGTCCTATCGATGCTCTCC
The DNA here is from genome assembly GCA_001517045.1 of Pseudotsuga menziesii. Lineage (NCBI taxonomy): Eukaryota > Viridiplantae > Streptophyta > Pinopsida > Pinales > Pinaceae > Pseudotsuga > Pseudotsuga menziesii. The sequence goes on along the minus strand of LPNX010863756.1, from coordinate 91,935 downwards.
ACTGATTTTGAGATCATACTTGTGCTCGCCACACCTTCTTTAGCTGACTATGCGGATATACGCTAAACTGCCCCAACAATGGATGCTGCCTTTTCCTCAACCGTGTCCACAAATCCCATGGAAGTGACTTAATAGGTGAACCAGGTTTGTAATGTTATGTCATTATCGACACTTTAAATTTTTATGATTTGGGATCTTTAAAATGGAAGACTCCAAGAGTAAAAAGAATTTAATGTTTTTTATGGAAATGGGTTCGCTTAGCTTCTATTGCATGTTCAAACTTTTATTTTTCATGAAACTGTCAGACATTCTTAAGATTTCATGCTTTTAATTTCACAGTTTTATACAAATTTTACACAAATCTAGAAGTACTTCACAGACTTGTGACCTAGCAATTTTAACTATCTTGAATAGCTTTCAATAGAAAGTATTATCAAGATAAAAAAGATCGCATGGATTTTACCTATTAAGTTAAGATTTGGATTTGGGTATCTTACTTTAATTATAGAAAATTTATGGTCAGGTAAGTTTTTCCTAACAAAGTAGGTAACAATGGCCAATGTAACCCTCCCACTTAGAGAAAGGTTTTAAGTTTTAATGAGAAAATTGGTGTAGTCGGTAAACTTACTATAAAAATATGCATGGATATATTCTTGATAAGAAGTTTTTGAATAAACTTCTAGGTTTGAAAATATATGCCTTGTTCTTCACATTATGAATGTTGTTCTATTTAGGAAAAGGACATACATAGAATAACTTGTTTTTCGGTAAACAGTTCGGCATACCTATATAAGAAGATGGATATTGCATCCAATGTTAAAAATTATGTTGTCATATTTTTAACTAAATTATTTATATGTTACTAGAGTTATATCTTAGAGATGTTGCAGTTCTTGTTCTTTGGTACATTACGAGGTTCTTAAAATATTTGAATTTTTGAGGAACTTAGGATTTGGAGGTTTAAGGAGAATGATACTTCTTGTAAGAGCTTGGTCAATTCAATATTGATGATAAAATTCAATGAGAATTACCTATTCTTACCTCTTCTTGTTGATCATATGAGAAATGAGATAATGCACCTTACAATAGAAAATGCATTTTTTGTTATCATTGACTCTCATCTTTAGATTGAGTTGCATTATAGCAATAGCTATTAGCAATGGAGGGGATATTTCCACCTCGTGGCTCTTGTTAGTACCTTATCAATTCCTCGTCCTTAGCATGACCAACAACAATACACTTTATGTGAAATGAGTCTTTCCTTATATGATTGCGCTATGTATATAAAAATGTTGCTTTTGTTTCTTTGCTTCATTGCAGGAAGAAATACAGTATGACGAATTGAGAGGATTTCATTTACATTATGTTGACAATGGACAATTATCTTACAACTTTGTAGAAGTGGTTAACTTTTAATCAAATTGGAGTTAAAGAGGGGGGAGTGGGCTGATAGGTTTGTGTTATTATGGTTGTTTGTTATGGTAGTCTTATTTTATAAAATTGACATGTTATTTACAACTATATTTATTTTAAGGCATGATTTTACCATCATCCCATGCATATCACACCACAACCCAACGCAACTCATCCAATATGCATACTTAAATTAAGTTAAAATTATATCTTATTATCCACAAAGGATCAAAATTGACCCATGGGTTTAAAAGAGATATGGTGTAAATAAGATAAGGGGAACATAAAAATAAATTAAAGATAAAAATTGACCCATGGGATTGAAAGATATATGATCTAAAAAGAAGAAGAAAATCCTTCGAGAAGGATAAAGCATTTGAAATAACCATAAATGAAATGAAGAACAATGATGAAGTTGAAGAATAGATGGTTAACCTAGATAGAGCATGTTTCCCCAAAGAGGAGCTCTTAACATAGATGGATGGAATAAGTGTGATGGTCAAATTTTATGTTGATGCTCAAAATGGTTTGGGCAAAAGAAGCAAAAAAACACCCTTGGAGGGTTTGCAAGGGGAAGAAGGGGATGGAAGCCCACGTTGCTTTAAGCTCTCAAACAGATAGGGTTCAAAGCATTGATCAAAAGCATTAATCTCATAGATAGATGAAAGTGGGATTAGATATGTGTCAATGAATGTGAATCCCTTCAAACAGAACCTTAGTCCATTAATCAAAATAAATGAAACCTATCTAACCATGAATGCATTGATTTCCAAAAGCAAAATTGATTAACTAATAAATATGTGCTAAGAAAATAAGCAATATTTACAAGAAAATAGGAAAACATAATGAAATAAATTCTTTGAAATATAAACGTTAGGGGTTACCATGAAAATGCATCACTAATTAAATATACTCAAAAGCTAATATAAATTAAAGTAGAAGCTTTAATTAGTCAAATAGAGATGTTACATTTGCGTTTCACTCATAAAATTTTACATGCATTCAAAAAAACTTAGTTAAATACAATAAACTTAAAGTTAAATTAAAATGAAATATTGTGTTTTCAGCATTAGCATAAAACTGAAGTAATAATTTGTATTTTTTTTATTAAGTAACTGTTTGAGCATTAAATAATATGCAAAAAGAAATTAACAATTACATTGAAATTTGCAATTTAAAAAAAAATAAAAAATAAAAATCTATTAATACAATGATGATTAAACATCAACTTTTACTCAAAAATATTTTTAAAAGTAAAAGTAAATATATAAAATGAAAAACTTCTCATAAAAAATGAGATACATCTTTTTCCTTTTGAATTATTCATCCTCAAAGGATGGGACCAAGTTTAAAGTAAACATCAAAGCTACTTGAATTATTCATCCTCAAAGGATGGGGACTAAGTTTAAAGTAAACATTATTATATAAAAAAAATACTCTTATATGCCTCCTCCAGAAATGACTTTTTATTAAACTTTGGAATTTTTCATAAATAAAGTACAAGAAACTGCATAAGACTCAGGCTCATCTAGGTTAAACTTATACAGCTAAAAATTGAAATAACAGAAAAGTACCTTTGGTAGAAGGACACTTTGCTTTCACTTTAAAAAGATAGACCTGGACCATAGTTTTAGCTGCCACCGCTGCATTATTAGTTCCTTGAAAATAGAGTATGAAGGAGAAAAACGCAGCAATGGAAGCTAGCAATACGGGTGTCTTAGGGATGCTAAGCAAAGCAAAAATGAGTAAGGTGGCAACAAAGAGTATCACATCAGAAGGTATGAATGCCTTTTAACCACTTAAAACCAAGTCCTTTCGACCTGTTTCAAACATGGCATCCTTTTCAGAGTACTTAAAAGGTCGTGGATGACCATGGTTGTAATCGCAGCCACCACTGAACTGGTGTTGGTGTTGAAGTGATAAGGGTTCACAAAAATGCTTCAGGGTACTTTATCCTTTAAAGCTCCAACCTATGACGCAAATATCTTTGCCTTGATACTGGGAACCTGCACCATCCTCAAGCCGACTGTGTGACTGCATGATACGATCGGGCCTTACCATGGTAATCAGCAAACTGCGGCGGATGAGATTTTGATAAACACGCTTCGTATATTGTTCTTCCTAATGTAGTCCCTCGGCCCTTGGTGACAAAGGATGATGGCCGATGTATAAAACATCCCTCTCCTTGACTCGTGCAGGAGATTTTTGTCTTTGCATGGTCTGACCTTCGAGACTTATCTATTAAAAAAATCTAAGCAATATAATCGGCAGGGAATGTGTCAGTTGCATGGATAGTCATTGTGGAACTGACCTGCATCAACAACTTTCTACAAAAAAAATTGCGTTGTATTCTCCCTCTCCGTGCCAGTAGACAGTGTATGCGCTATTTGTTGCAAAATCCCAACGTCTCTCTACAGTTTACTACCTGTCAAGACAGATTCATATAAACACATATTCGAGCAAAATAAACACAGATTCGAGCAAAATATTCATATAAACACAAATTCTAGCAAAATAATACATACCTTCCCTTCCAAGTTTCCTTAGACATTTTCACGAAGGTTCTAAGTGTATTTCCTGTTTGACGTTTTTTTCATCCTAGTATTCCTGTGGGAGAGAATATAGCCTGATCCAAATTGGTGCCATTGAAAAATCTTCTTTTTCTAAACTTCAAACTAAATTTAATAGTCAGCAGTAAAGAAGTAAAGGTAAAGTCTTGTCAGTTGAAGTATAGACCATTGTATATAACCCTCTTCCAGTCTTTTAAATTTAAATTTGAGAAAATAGCTATGAAGAAACCTTTAAAACCCAACTTCAGATTGATTTGTCCATTTGCCATTTGGTGGCTATCCTGTTAAGTCTTTTTGCGTAGGCCATATTCCCCTGAATTTCCATATGATTGCGTGGTCTTACATATTCTACCAATATGTCCTGCTTCAAGTTGATGTTACCTCATAGGATGGTAAGGAGTCCAGTTTTGGTATGGAACCATTGGTGATTTGTGTTTTTTTTTTCAATTTTCATCATTATGCTCATCGTCCCTTGCATCTTTCGATTGGGAGGTATACTTTGCGCCTCTCATTCCACTTCGATCCGCCTCTTTGTGCTGAATGTAGGATTTCTGAGTAGCTGAGAGTAGTCGTCCCTTCCCCCAAAAGCTTCATTAGCCCCACAGAACGTGAACCAAACTGAAAACCCAAGCTAGATCAGAGTTCAATCATGGAGATATATGAAGAATAAATGTGCGAGATACATGTGGGAAAAGTGTTAACAGATAATTTTATATTCAATATTCATACCAGATTATTAGAGTTAATATTGGCACAAAATAAATACTAATTAATAAATAAAGAAAAATAAAACTGATAAAAAAACAAAAAATAAATTGTTATCCTTTCCTTTATCTTAAATAATATTTAAATGCTTATCAACAAAATTATTAAAAAATAAATAAATCAATTTTGAATTTTTTTGAAAGATCAATCAATTGCCAACATATCTATTATCCAAAATCTAAAAACACATAATAAAAAGCTTATTTTTTTCAAAGTATAATATACACTAATATTCTAACAATGAACGATCTACCCATGTTTTTTATAAATTAAACAAACTATACACACAATTTATATAATAATATTAATAATAATAAGTATTGAATTTAACTATCCATACATAATATTAAAATAATAATAAACACTAAAAAAATTAAATTCAAAGTATATATAGGATACCAAATACTCTAAACACTTTTAAAAAAATATGCATTCACATTTTCGCCCTCTAGTACAAAGAAGAAAAAGTCGATTTGTCAACGTCAAATGATAGTATACGGTTTCTTCATGGATAAATTTGTAGTGAGTTGAGAAGAAGAAGTAGAAAATCTGAAGGAAGTTATTTACAGACAAACAAGCTAGTATTTGACCAAGTGGCTTTTCTGTTAAATTCTATGATGGTTTAGCTATTTCTCTCCATCAATGTCACAATTACTGTACTTATCTCAATGTGAACACACAGAAATCTATTATGGTTTTGCATTCTGCACACAGCACTAAAACTATAGAAATAGCATGTCAGGAATCAAAACACAATAACAACTGGAGACGCTCCAGAAACAGAATATTAAAAATCAAAACACACAGTAACAACGAGAGTCAGAACATGAGAAAATTACATCGTAATATCTCAGCCCACGCATAATTTTAGAAACTTTCATAGATATACTTAGAAGATAGCTGTCTTTTAAATGAATAAAACAGTAAAAACTAAAAACGCATCCACCACTCTATTCTAAACAGAGTATCACTGTGGCAGTGAATAACTCACTGTCGCAGAAATAAAACAAAAATAACACAGGAAATCTGTAGGAAGTCAATAAAATCACTACCACCTTATATAGAGAACCTGGTGATTTGGAAAAATGCCATCATAATATCAAAAGGAGCCTAGGGCAACCCATTCAACTCAGATTAAGCATAGGGATTATAATTAATATTAGAACTTGTGGCTGAATCCGTGTAATACACCATTCCTGAGGCGCCATAAACAGCTGGTAAATTATCTAGTGTATTCATTTCTTTCTTTGGAAGAGGCTCACCTCTGTGTTCACGTTCGATTTTTCTTCACTTTTCGAGGTAAATAGTTAAGGGCTCCACATAGTCATCAAAACCCAACTTGTTCATAGCCCAGAGAACATCCTCAGCAGTAATAGTTTTTCTCTGCTCTTTCTGGCAACGCTCATTCGCTTCACTGGTAATGAAGCCTATGTACTCAGACACACATTCTTGAATGGTCTTCTTTGCATCTTCAGAAATCTTTGCATGGGTGGGTAGAACTTTCCTCATTATCCTAATGATATTAGCAATAGGCATGAACCTATCTTGCTCTCTTACAGCACAGTTCTTCTCCCTGTCCCCATCCTCAGACTTGCGGTTATCCTGGCTTGTAAGGCTTCCAACATGGGACATCATACCTACAAACAAACAAAGGAAACGAAGCCCTGTTCGTTGAAATAAACCCTAAATCAATGTAAATAGCAAATAGTTACATAAAGCATGATGCCAATGGAAAAAATAGTAGTCTAATAATAATAACAACCTTGAAGTTTCTCTTAAATACAGACCTAATGTAACATGCATCATTTTTCCATCAAATTTTTTTACAGAAGTATTAGTTCCATAGGTATCGCATGATCACTTGGACACTTTCCCCACTGAGGTAGGTAACTCTTACATCAATGAAAAAGGTAACTCTTACATACCAACCTGGATGACTATGCTGATAGCCAAAACCGAGCCGACTAAACTTGAGTTTAGGGCTCAGTCGAAATTCAAATTTTCAGGCGGACCAATTTACCTTTTTTTCACCAGTCGGGTGAAACTTGTCTATGTCCGACTAGACAAGTTTACAAATTTTAGTCGGTCTTTACTCGACCAAAATTACTCCGACTTACTTGTCCGACTGATTTTTAGGTCGACCACTTTTACTCCGACCAAGTCGGACCTCTGACCAAGTCAGCTGCTTTAGTCGGCTGACTCGACCACTCTGCAAAATATGTTTCTTAGTCTAAAGACTTAAGAAATTACAAATGCTTTTCACCTGTGAGTAAAATGAAGTAAAATAGACACATTTACAAATCCAAATAACTTATGAGAAACATGTGCCAAATATGTAGGAAGACTTGAGTCGACCAATGTGCCGTAAAACCTGGAACTTTCACGCAGTGAGATTTTTATGGGTTCTTGTTCTTTTACCTATCAGTAACTGTAAAAGACATTTACAGATGTAAATCTAGAAATATATGCGACCAAATATTCATGCATTCAACCACAAACTATTTCATATATTAACTATGCTGAAATAACAAAGTACTACAAACTCGTCGGTTACAAAATGGTCGGTCCAGACTTGTCCGACCAGACTCGTCGATCTACAGAGCTTCAGCTCGTCGACTAAATTGCATGCACAGAAGCTTGAGCTTCAACTGTTCTTTCTCACCCTGAGTTCCTCTGCTCTGTGTTCTTGAGTTCTTCCTGTGTTCTCTCTGATTTACAAAATGCTTCTTCTATTTATAGACAATTTGAAAAATTGCTACAGCATGGGTCGACTGATCTGCCATTAAAGGTTGTAATAACTGCTACCTAATAACTTAGCTTCTGAAATAAATTCGACTGGACTATGTTGCCTACTCGAAGACTTTTCCTCCTTGCCAGACTGGCAGACAAGATCTCGACTTGTACGGCCTCTGACAAAGTCGGCTGAAAGTTGCGTACTAGGTCGGCTGGAAGATACGTACAGGTCTGCGAGTAATTACCATTTTCCAACACTCCCCCTTAATTATGAGCAGATGGGGTTTTTAAGAAAAATTTTCAAAAAGTTTCAGAGCTTAGACATGCTCTGTTTATGACAGAGTTCACTGTGGGGAACTTGTCATTCCAAGATAACTACGCAGATACTGGAATGTGTCCTTTGCCAATGGCTTTGTGAAGATGTCGGCCAGCTGGTCTTTAGACCTGCAAAATTCCAAACAAATTTCCTTGTCGTTCACCAACTCTCTTATAAAATGAAACCTTGTGTCGATGTGCTTGGTTCTCTTGTGAAACACATGATTCTTTGATAATGCTATGGCTGAATTGTTGTCACAGAAAATTGTTGTTGGTTCTTGATGGTTCTGTGACAAGTCTTTTAAGACTCTCCTCATCCAGACAGCTTGACATGCAGCACTTGTCGCTGCAACATACTCTGCTTCAGCTGAAGATAGAGTTACTATGGGCTGTTTCTTTGAAGCCCATGAAACAACACCTGTACCAAAATGAAATGTGTACCCAAATGTGCTTTTCCTGTCATCTATGCTGCCTCCATGGTCACTGTCAGTGTAACCAATGAGTTTAAAATTTTCTGAGGTTGAATACATAATACCAAGATCTTTTGTGCCACTTACATACCTCAGAATTCTTTTACCTGCTTGCCAATGTGAGTCTTTTGGTGACTCCATGAACCTTGAGATCAGACTTACACCATACATAATGTCTGGTCTTGTTGCTGTCAAATACATAAGGCTGCCAACAAGCCTTTTGAACAGCGTAGGATCTACAGTGGATCCTTCATCATTCTTGCTCAATTTTAAACCTGTTATTACTGGTGTTGGGGCTGTCTTGCAGTTAGACATGTTAAACCTCTTTAAAACTTCAGTTGCATACTTAGACTGTGATATAAAGATACCACTTTCAGACTGCTGAACTTCAATGCCCAGAAAAAACTTCATAAGCCCCAGATCAGTCATTTCAAATTCCCTTTCCATGACTGTTTTAAAATCTGCTATGCCATAATCACCAGTAAATATTAAAACATCTACATACAGGCAGACAATTAACATCTTACCTTGCTCATCGACTTTGGTGTACAAAGTCGGTTCACTTTCACCTCTGTACAATCCATTTTCAATGAGATAGGAATCAATACGACTGTACCAAGCTCTAGGAGCTTGCTTCAAACCATATAATGCCTTTTTCAGCCTGTAGACTTTATGCTCTTGACCTGGAACTTCATACCCTTGTGGCTGTTCCACATATACTTCTTCTTCTACAGCTTCTTCAAATGTTAGTGGATCATATATAGGAGAAAATAATGCAAACAGAGAAAATGAATTAGGTGTACCAGCTTCATATATTTCCCGCAGACTTCTTGTCTTCATCGGTTCTGTCGATGTCAACCTCGACGAAATTCTTGATGGAGTCTGCTGTCCTCTTGGTGTACTTGTTGGTGTAGCTTGAGCTGCTACTTGTGTCGATGGTCCTTGTGATGAACCATGTCTTGGTGTCATGGGAGTCGACGGTGCTCCGACCGGTTGACTTACATGTGGTATTTGAACCACTTCCTCATCCATATCATCATTGTCGATGTTCGACACAATCTTGACATTTGTGTCGACGGTTCCATCCCATGATTCGTTCTCGACAAATTGAACATCCCGACTTATTATCACTTTCCTTGTGATGGGGTCATACAACTTGTATGCTTTTGTGTCTTCTGAATAGCCGACAAAAATACATTTCTGTCCCTTCTTGTCTAGCTTCTTTCTCAGCTCATCTGGAATATGAGCATATGCAACACAACCAAAAACTTTTAAATGTGAGACACTATGATTCATACTTGTCCATGCTTCTTGGAGAACTTTGTTCCTT
>LPNX010863756.1:67942-81661 GCA_001517045.1 Pseudotsuga menziesii | reverse complement strand
TTACTCTCCCCCTGTTTGGTTAGAATATCAACAGTGCCTTTTCCTAAGACAGTGACTTGGACATTGTTTCCAAGTGTAACATCAGTTTTAACTGAAGTGTATAGACTGGAAAACAGATTTAAATTACCAATCATATGGTTGCTGCATCCTGAGTCTAGGTACCATATGTCATGTGGACTTTCTTGAACAGCATTACATTCAAGTGGAGATGTCGATGCCATTAACATTGCTCCTGTCGACATGTTGGTGCTGGTCGACTGACTTGAGCTTTGTCTTCCTTGGTCATATTGCTTCTTCCTGCATTCATATGCATAATGACCAAACTTCTTACAGTAATGACATTGAATTTTTGATTTATCAAACCTTTGGCTACTTGGCTGACTTGGGTTCTGGTTATCTCCTCTGCCACCGACATTTGCAGGACTTCTGCCTCGTCCTCCTCTTGAAGAACTTCTTCCTCTGCCTCTGAAGTTGTTTCTTCCCCTGCCTCTACCACGGCTTATGGATGACTGTGCTGCAAATGCACCTTCCAATGATGTCTGTGATCTGCTGATTCCGTGTTCATGATTGATGAGTGAGGCTTGCAGCTCATCAATGGAGAATGTCGACATGTCTGTGTGTTCCTCTAAGGTCACAACCAGACTTTCAAATCTTGGGGGAAGACTTCTGAGGATTTTTTCAACAACCCTTTGGTCTGATACGGGTTCTCCATGAGATTTCAGTTGGTTTATCAACCCAACAACTCTGGTGTAGAATGTGTCTACATCCTCTGAATCTTTCATGCATAGAGATTCAAAATCTTTTCTTAGAATCTGCAGCTTGGATGTCTTTACCTTAGTCAAACCTTGATAGGCAGTCTCCAATGCATCCCATGCTTGCTTGGCATTAGTCGATGCTGCTATTCTTGGGAGTATGCTCTCATGCATAGCTTGGTGTATGAAAAACAGAGCTTTTCCATCTTTCTTCCTCTGTTGTCTCAAGACATCTTTCTCAGCCTGTGAGAGATTGTTATATGCTGTCATGTCTGCTGGTTCTGCATAACCATGCTGGACTATCTCCCAGACATCTTGTCCTCTGAATAAAGCCTTCATTGTTAAAGACCAATATTCATAATTATTTCCTATAAAACTTGGAGGTTGCAGTGAACGAGAAGTGGAAGTCATTTTTAATTTAATTAACTTTCCTTAGAAAATTAAATTCCACTCTTTAAGACAAGATTTCTTTCCTAAAATCTTGGGCTGATATAAACCTTGTTCTGATATAACCTTGCTCTGATACCAGATAGCCAAAACCAATACCAGATAGCCAAAACCGAGCCGACTAAACTTGAGTTTAGGGCTCAGTGGAAATTCAAATTTTCACGCCGACCAATTTACCTTTTTTTTCACCAGTCGGGTGAAACTTGTCTAAGTCGGACTAGACAAGTTTACAAATTTTAGTCGGTCTTTACTCGACCAAAATTACTCCGACTTACTTGACCTGTGAGTAAAATGAAGTAAAATAGACACATTTACAAATCCAAATAACTTATGAGAAACATGTGCCAAATATGTAGGAAGACTTGAGTCGACCAATGTGCCGTAAAACCTGGAACTTTCACGCAGTGAGATTTTTATGGGTTCTTGTTCTTTTACCTATCAGTAACTGTAAAAGACATTTACAGATGTAAATCTAGAAATATATGCGACCAAATATTCATGCATTCAACCACAAACTATTTCATATATTAACTATGCTGAAATAACAAAGTACTACAAACTCGTCGGTTACAAAATGGTCGGTCCAGACTTGTCCGACCAGACTCGTCGATCTACAGAGCTTTAGCTCCTCGACTAAATTGCATGCACAGAAGCTTGAGCTTCAACTGTTCTTTCTCACCCTGAGTTCCTCTGCTCTGTGTTCTTGAGTTCTTCCTGTGTTCTCTCTGATTTACAAAATGCTTCTTCTATTTATAGGCAATTTGAAAAATTGCTACAGCATGGGTCGACTGATCTGCCATTAAAGGCTGTAATAACTGCTACCTAATAACTTAGCTTCTGAACTCCTTGCCAGACTGGCAGACAAGATCTCGACTTGTACGGCCTCTGACAAAGTCGGCTGAAAGTTGCGTACTAGGTCGGCTGGAAGATACGTACAGGTCTGCGAGTAATTACCATTTTCCAACATATGCAACACAAATTACTTTTTTCCACTTCCAGTATCAAATGAAGCCGAATCTTCCATGGATTGCAATGAAATGCCCAATTAGGGTTAGAATGCATAGACAACTGTGAACTATTGGCAGTTAAATATTTGATTAACCGAATGCAGAATAGTAATACTGGAAAGTAATTACTTGCAGGTATAAATTAAATGCCATTTTCGTTATCTGTAATGAATGATAAGAATTGGTTCAGATATAAAGTAACCGAAATACTTTGAAATGTCTGCCTTACAGAAAATTACATCCAGGGCATTTTTTCAATATCACATAATAGGCTAACGGAAACTAGAAATGAGGATTTCTAACTATCCTAAAACACAAACAGTTTCAAGGCAGAAGAGAAAGACAAGTGCTGCTAAAAGTTTTAGAAACGCAAATACAAAAATAAAACACTACAGATCAGATTGAAGAATCTAAAATAAATGCAAATGGTGCATTTCAAATACCTTCAGAAGTGAAACAAACGCGAGTTACATTTTTTATTTCCGTTACGTAAATTGTACCCAGATGAAAACAGATAATTAAATGCAAAAACGATTGGCAACCATCATTTGTATCAATAGCTGAATTCATTGCAATGTTGAAAAACTGGGAGACTGAAATCTGAACAAATAGTTAAACGAAACCGCTGAATGCAACATTGGATACATTTATTGGTGCATGCACACAACTATATCTTATAACTGTGTTTGAATAAAAACGAACTTAAACAATTCTATGAAGACTGCCAGAGGCTAAACGGTCTCTACATTCTAAACATGAATGCCATTGAATTTTTTTTGTCAAGCAGGTGAAACGAGATTTATCTCAACAGTAGATGGCACACCCTAGACTGCCCTAATACATTTGCCTTGGAAAGCCTTGAGTAAAATCACAAGTAGGTGACACTCAAACAACAATCTCCGTGAAGAAGGATGAGTGCCTGTGTTAGAATTTTAGTAAAATGCAAGTAAACTGCACTAATGCTCCTGTACTGGAAAAACCAAATGAATGTGGCAGCATGAGAAATAACTGGCCTAGTACTTCTTACCCGATTCAGACGGTGCAATAGATGAAGAATATCGAGCTAGAAAACAGCGAGCCAATCAAATATGCAAAGAGAGTATAAGGAAGCCAAGCTAACTGATGTTTATAATAGGAGAAGGAGGTGTAGACTTGTACTGAAGTTTTAGAGCTCACCCATTCGAATGTCGCAGAGATTTTAGGGTTTCCATTTCCTTTTTTGGTTTTTAAATGGTTAATAAAATGTCCTAAATAGATAAAACTTAAAAATAAATAACAGAAATAAAATTAATGTGACATGTACTGAGCATGGCAGACAATTAATGATTCATGGAGGCCAGCAATGCCATTGAATGTCAGTCAAAAAAACAGATTCTGATCACATTGTTTCTATTGAATCAGGGATCAAATTTGAAGGGCTGTGAGAAATTGAACCTGTGTAAAAATAATTTATTCTTTTCATTTGAAAATGTAAGTGGGCAATAAAATTTCATTATTTATTAAAAGTGTATAGAAAAAAATGACAATTTAAGAAGAAATTTTAAGTGATTCAACATTTACATGGAATTAGTGAGGTAAACCATGTACATGATGATTTATCACATCCAAATTCTTTTTATAGGGGATTACTCAAGAGTTAGTATAGAGGAGGAGAGACTAGAATAAAGGTTGAGAATGAAGAACATGTAGCAGTGATGGAAGATGAGATTGGAACAAAGCTCATTTAGAAAGAGATTGGTGCACTTTTTTTGTTAATGTGAACATAGTGATAACCATTAGGAGTATTGGTTTCTTGTATTGCATTGTTCTTTGGCCTATTTATTTTGTGACGGGAAATGTTTGTTTCCTATTATGCCAAAGTGATTAGAGTAGTTGAGAACTACTCACTACCTTATCTGAATGAATAATATGAATTGGGGATGAAAGTAGCCTCATGGGGTACTAAAGTTTATTTGTGTCTAGAATTGTTTTGAGAAGAACTATACTACTAGAAGTGCTATGTTACAAGGCCAAAAGAGATCAGGCATGACATTCCTAACATTAATAACAAAAACTAAAAAGATGAGTTAAAATTGTTGATACTTGTTGTGACCACTTGATGATTACCATAAACAATGGTTTAAAGAAACAACATAAGAAGTAAAAAAAATTAGAAGAATAACTTTTCCATGACATTTTAGCTTACATGTTTTGAAATGAACTTTTCTACATGCTATTAAAACCATTGATTTATTATCTTTCCAGCTAAAAACATAAGTTTTTTCCAATCCACATTTCCATTAACAACAAAAAAAAAGTTACAAATACCATCACAAAGCTAATTGATATGTTTTTCCATATGGACCTAGTTCATGAGCAACTAGCCATTCAATTTCAAACTCCACCTAATCCCTAAGAATCGTCTTCACTATAATAAACCTAAGTATTAGAACACTTAAAAATTTATCCTTCAAACTTTAGTCTTGAGTCTACTAACATCTAGATGTCAAATGAGAGGGATTGATAGGGATTCCCATTTTTGTTTTCAAAACTTGGTGCATATAATTATTATTCAAACACATTGAAAAGGTATCCTTCAAACTTTAATGTGGATCTTACTAGTATCTAAATCTCACACAAGAAGAAGTTTGAGAGGGATTCCACAATTATCTTTTCAAAATTCCATCTTATATTTATGTGAAAAGGTTAGACAAAAAACAAGGACTATTATATATTGTAATCTCTTTTTGAACCTTACATGATTCAAAAATGTCATTTTGACAAAAAAACATATTTACAATCTCTTCTCTTAAATTCTAGGTTGATAGGTTTGAGGAGTGTTATCCAAGGTAATTGTAGACTCCATTTGATATGTCAACATTACAAACCTTTATCAAGATTCATCATCAATACAATGAGTCGAGTTGAATAACTCATAAATATTTATTAATATATCTTTAACAACACATTTCCAGAGAAAACTAGGAAATTGATAATGTTGACTATATAACTAAGACCAAATCCAAACCCTAAAAATATAATAAGGAATTCTAAGTTGTGATTAAAACAAACACGGTGAATTGTTACAATGATTCTAAACTTAGAATAGAATAAAAAACTAAATTAAATTTATTAATATTAAATATTTTTCTTAATGAATAAATTGTCTTAACCTATTTTTTTATAAACTATAAAACTAAATGTAATATCTAACTCTAACCTAGAAATACTACAATTTTTTATATAAAAGAATAATTAAGATAATGTTTTAATAAATAGTGAGTTATTGGCCTTAACCTAGGAAATATTTAATGTAAAAAAACAACAGAAATTAACATATCTCATTTACTCTAGTATAACCTAAAAGGCATAATTCTAATAAAAATTAAAACTTTAAGATTAAGATCTACAACTTAATATTGTATTGTTTTTTATAATAAAATTTAACGTGGATTTCATTAAAGAACACTACAATAATTGAAGAGGAGCATCTTTTTTAAGAATCTAAATGAGGTCAATTATGGTAAAAAAAGTTTTTTTAGCAATTGATCTCTTTGATTAATTTCACATTTCAAGTTAAACTTTTTTTTAATTTTTTTTCCTATTATGATTTATAGTTAATGGTCAATTTCGAATGTAAGCAAACTTATTGGAAATTGGAAAAGAAAAGAAAATCATTTATAAGCCATAAGTGAGTACCCCAAATGAATAGTGATTAAGACTAATCACAATAGTAAGAGGGAGATATACCCCTCCAGGTGAAATGAACGATGAAAAACATGTTATCATACCTATGTAATAGAAAAATCTCCTCTCCCTATATATTGCTTTCTGTTCCTGTAGTTCCTATAATGTAATGAAATTAAGTTGGAATGCTGGTAGTGCCTATAATGGTTCAGTCTATCTATTCATGAACTATTCATAAACAAATCTATCTATCCATGCCATAAGAAAGAGTAAGAGTAGGTGAGTAGGTATACTGTAGTAAGGGAAGGAGCACAAAGAAAGAACCAAAGTCAATACAAATTGAAATGGTTTACATCCAATGAATACATTACAAGTTCTTGTCCATGTGGCCTCCCTAATGTAGGATTTATCCTCATAAAAGTAAATACCTTCTATACCCTTAATTATATAAATCTCCTAGAAATTGGAAATAAAATAGAAAAATCATTTCCAAGTCTCTCCAATATGGACATCTTATCCTAGCTAATTTGCCTAAACACTTCAAATTCTCCAACAAATATCAAGCATTTCAAACTTTTAATTTTAATTTTGTTTTGTTCTATTATAGTTTATGGTTTTCAGATGCACACAAAATAATTGTAACTCATAAATAAAAAGAAAAGAATTGCCACCACCTAAATGTTTTAGGAGCAACAACTATTTATTCAACCTCCTGGATCCCACAAGAGATGACTATAATACACACTTGATTATTGTGTGGAAACCTATAATTCACATCTCTATGGCCCTCAAACAATTCACATTGGAAACCATTGGGGAATCTTCTTCCATTCATGTCATGGAGCAAGATCTCATACAAATATGGAGACACGCACACGGATACAACATTATCATTGTTTTAGCTAATGCAAGTCCATACATATATAAAGAAGTGTTTACTCTCCCGGTCCCTAGAGCATATAGTTTATTGAACATAGATAAGGGAAAACTCTGTCGAGTCGATGAAAAAGTCGGTCGTTAGGTCACTGATAAAATAAGGCATTGGAATTTGGAAGGACCTTTGAATGGAGGACTGATTGCACTTGATGGCGGCTCTATTGGTCAAGTGCGATCAGGCCTACCTAAAAGGAAAACCCCACAGTGTAACACCTAATGCTTTTAGGTAGCAACTATTTTTATCAACCCTAAATTAAGCAGGTATGAATCATGTCCTCCCCAAATGCTCAACTCAAAGTGATCAAACAAAAGCCTCAATTTTAGGTCAATTATGGATAGTCCCTCCAATGTATATAGAGTTTATCACCCAATTCGAAGTGATCAAACAAAAGCCCCAATTTTAGGTGGATTATGGATAGTCCCTCCAATCTATATCGATTTTATCAGCCCTATCGGAAAGGTTAAGTATTTATTAGTCCACTACAAGGAAGAACTTAAAATTCTCCAACAAATATCACTACAAGTTGGGTGTCTAGTGTCTACCAAAGTCAACAAGGAAGGAAAATCATAAACACACGTTTGGGAGGTTTGCGATAGAGAGGCTGTTAAAACCATGTTCTTTGCTAGTTCACTGCACTTTGAGTCCCTCATTCATGAATGTCCATTTAGGATTCCCTTGTTTAGATATATTGGTAGACAATTTTTTCTTCTTGTTTCCATTATTAGAAGGCTGACAGGAAAACAGAGGGGTCGGAGTCTACAACATTTATAGTGTTGGTTGTTAAATATTTTATCCTTTCAACCTTTGGATTTCATTAAGGAAATTGCAATAATTCAAACATTTGTATTCAACTATTTTTCTTTCTTTCAACCTAATGTTTACAATTCATGGCAAATAAAGAGCATTGACATATTTGGAACTCAAATACCAGTCTCTTTCTGCTTGATCCTCTTCCCAAATGAAGTTGTGGTCCTAGCCTATGAAAAGTATACATTATTTTGGTTCTAATTTCACTTATATACTGGGTTTTCTAAGGTTAGATCTATTGAGTATTCGAGACTTAGTCTGGCGGATGTGCGGTTGCACTATACATTACAAATTTCAAACAACTTTTTGGATGGAGAAGTTTTAAACCCTTATATTTATAACACAAGAAGGAACTCCAACAAGCAACACGTTTAACATTTCTCCATATATAAAATGTAACACAAGTACAAAATGTTGTACATACCTGTAAATTCACGACAACCAAGTCGACATCTTAACTCTGCAAAATCTTCCGGAGGAAATAGAAATTAGGGAGACACTGAAACATGAAATTGGAGAGTTGAGAGTATGAGTCCCGAACTCTGACTGTTCTATACTTATAAACCCAGGATAATGTTTTTTTCTCCCAGAGACTTCTCCAATCTATTTAAGTTCAGGGAAGCTCAATCTAGCCTACCCAACGTTCTACCTTTGCTTCTTTTGCTCCTACATGTGACATAGGTGCAACCTTGGAGTTGTGCACCACAAAATAAATGAGGAATTAGAATGTGCAGTTGTTTCCTTCTACAAAAGACAATTGAAAGCAACACCATCTCAATTCCCCAATATTTCGACGCTCCTAAGTTGGTTTACCTTGCTCAAGTTAGGCGAATGCATGTTTATGTATTTGACATGATTACAAAAAAATCATTTTATAATTGCTTCTACATAGCATAGATATATCTGTACAGGTAAGGGAAAATTGGGTATAGTTTTTGTGAGGTGTTTGAAGACTTTCAAAGATAATTTTTTGTTTTGAGAGTGCTTAGGGTGCAGATCAGAGAGACCATGGGAGGAAGAGAAAGAATAAGAAGAGGACTCAAGTCAAAAGGTGAGGTGAGTGAGGAGGGGAGACGTAATAGCGATATTTGCAGGAGCATCCCATTTTTGGTATAATGATGGGAACAAGCCTCTCCAAATCGTATCCATTTCCGACGCCCTCATAATCAACTCGGGCAGAGGAGTTATTGTGTAAGCATCTTGAAAAATTAAGTAATGATAATCTCAAGTTGGGTATATGGCGAATTCTTTCGTTTCTTTTAGAGCTTACTATATGCATATTATACAAACCTTCTCTCTGGTTGGCACTCTATTCCAGTTTCCTTTGTCTTTGCTACCTAACCCTCTTCCTCCGATGAGACGGGAAGACTAAGCAGCCTAGGTGGACGGTGCAAGACTAGGAATGTTGATTCAAATGATTCTGAACCTAGTAAATGAATGGAAATTGGAATAAATCTTGGAATACTGGACTAACTAGTATAGGATATGATTCATGAACACAAACAAAAGGCGACGTGTTGCTAGCATGCTACCAAAGATTTGTCATCCTAGTCCTGTGGTGGTGATAGAAATGTATGGAACTAGGTGAAATCCTGGT
Source organism: Pseudotsuga menziesii (assembly GCA_001517045.1). NCBI lineage: Eukaryota > Viridiplantae > Streptophyta > Pinopsida > Pinales > Pinaceae > Pseudotsuga > Pseudotsuga menziesii. The sequence goes on along the minus strand of LPNX010863756.1, from coordinate 72,448 downwards.
CTGTCAACTTAGAGACCCATTGGACCAGGTTAGGTTCAAATTCAACAAAGACTGCTCAATGCATTGTAAACTACAACTTGTAAGTTGTAACCCAAAAAACACCATTCTTTTTTTCCTTACGGATCCTTCGCAATGGAGGGATGTCAAATCAATTCACCATCCATAAATATGACTCATATGAGCATTTAATTTCACATCATATACTCAAACACTCAAGTGACTTGTAAGTTGTGAGATCAGGTGACTCGGTGAACAAGAATATGCCAGATGGAAAACGAAGTTGGCAGGCTGGAATTTTCTCAGACCAAGATTTAATATTTAATGAAGTTGGCGAATCGGTAATGCAAGAAAATGTTATTAAATGCTTTAAAAGTGAACATCAAATACCGAGTCAGAGTCCCAACTCATCGAGTTGAACTTGACACTGGAACCACAGTGGCCCACTGTGGTCCGTACCCATTGGGACCCAGATCCTCATCCATGATCCGATTATTTGAGGGCACTTGCGCAGACTCTAAGTCTGGACAGACTCTAAGCCCAGACTCTTCCACAATTCACTGAATCATTGATAACCTGGAAGGGCAAATTTTGTAATTGCCCTTCTATTGCAAATTTACCGAGGCTTACTCAATTTCATTATTGATGGGCTGGAAATTAAACCAAATTTTTTTTCATGGTAAAAAAATTTTTCATGGTAAAATTTTTTTTGACCTTCTATGAACGGTAAAATGGCCTTTGAAGGGCTCTAAAGGCTTCAAATTTGAAGCCTGTATTGAATAGAATACATTACACTACACCATGATCAATGATAAATAACAGCTTCAAGTCCTTTACCAGCCTTCATTCAAAGATCGTTTCGCAGATCGGGTCATAATTTACAACCAAGGGTGAGTTGTCGTGCCGTTTGAATTCAATTTTCTATCGTGAGGATCACCGAGTCCTGACTTTCGACGTGCGGTTCTTGGAATCGCCAAACCGGGGAACCGCGCTACAACATTCGAGCCGTAATTACCGAAAAAATCCAGGTAGAGATTTATATACAAATACACTCATAGTTCATCACCTGAAAACGGTGGGAAAATATATTTCTTATTTCAAAGTTCATTACTTGTTTTAACTACTTGGAAATAATGGGAAAAAGATGTCACATTGAAATTAAGTACTTAAAAGTGTTTATATATGTATTGGAGCGGAATCTTTTAGTTTGTAGTTCTGGACTCTTTAGTTTATGGGTTTGAAGGACATTTTTTGCTGATGGGAATTTGTATTGCTGGTTATGTACTTGTCTCCCATTCTACTCTGTTGGGTTGTGACTTCCTTCTTGTTGTAACAGCAGTAAGCTACTTTATGATCCACATGCATGATTGTAACCCATTTATTGGGTAGGCATTTCAGATGTCTTTTGATTCCGCAATAAAGGATAGGCTATTTTCTTATAAAAAATGTATTTAAAAGTGTTTTACTTATTTTAACTAGTCAGACATAATGGGAAAAATTTCGTTTAGTTCGAGATTTCATATTGAACGAGGGGCTTCTACATTCTGCGAATCTGTCGCATAGAAGTATCTAAAACATTATATATAATTTGTAAGGGTTCACATGGAAAAGTATTATTTTTAAAGAGTTCACACGGAAATGACATGATCTTTGAAACTATATATATTATCTATCTATCCTATGTATTGATATACTTTATAAAATTGAAAATAGTTGTTGGTACCGTTGTAAAAGAAACATGTGCCAAATTGTTGGCATTCCCTAGAGTTGTGAGCATTCTTTGCAACGGGTAGAACTATATCGGTAATTATTAAAATCAAGAATTTGTTTATTTTCTTTATTGATTGTTGCAATGTTTTTTTATTCATCTTGATAAGCAGTATAATCTTTAAACTATTTACAACATTGAATTCAAGTAACGATTAAATTTCAATTTGTATAAGTATAGCTTATTAAATTGATAAAATTGTATAACCAAATTTTAATTTTTACTAATCAAATGTGTATAGAACATGCAAATATGTCTAAAACTAGCAATTGCCTCAAGGAGGTGTAATAATACATCGATAAAGTGGTTGTTAGAGGGTAAAAGAAGACATAAAATGTAACATGAAAATGAGGTAGTGCAAGACTCCAATTAATACCACAACAAAATGCAACACTTCAATTTATCAAAAGATAGAGAATAGTCCAACTCGGAATAGAACTTAATAGTTTTACACAATAGCAAATAGGGATTTCCAATTAACATCACATTATACAACAAACATGCGATGGCATGGGAGAAATTTATCTCATGAAGAAAAGAATCCAATATGTTGTTATAACTATAAAGAAGGAAAAACATGTTTGATAAAACACATGTATTCAAACATGGTGTTCCAAACATATTGGTCCACTTGCAATCTTGGATGAATTGCAGCAACTTCTAATCCATCAACCTGCCTTGAAGCAAAACAAACTTATCATTCAAATGGCCCTCTCCATCAGAACCACTTTCCTCTCAACAAAGACACTTTCCTCTCGGCAGATATCTGATGTGAAATGGGGATTCCAGAATACCTCAAAGATCCTTGAAAATAACTAATAGAAAATTATAGCCTCTTAAATCAGTACTTGACTTCTTGAGATAATGATAGACATGAATGATCAATTCATAATGAGTTGAAAATAATTTCAAAATGGATGCAATAGAGCTAGGAATTCACCTAGGATGTAATAGCAACATGTTTTGAAACATTTCGATATTCCTTGGAAACCAATGTAGTGGGAAATGTCTTGATAAGTACCTGACTTCTTCAAATGATTATAGACATCAATGAAAAATTTATAATGAGAACAAAATCATTTCAAGATGTTGGCTCTTGATATATATCCCCCATATACCGGTTCATTCTATATTAGGATATATATCATATTCATCAACGTGGTTTCATTCTTTAATATATATCAATGTAGTGAACAGTACCTCCAACCTTGAACAACATCTAACTTCAAAACCAAGACAAATATCTTACTTAGCTGAGGGTATCAATAACAACAAATTTTCTTAAAATATAATGCATGGAATATGATAGAATTCAAACTGTTTAGGCTGAAAATAGCCTCCTTAACTTGATTACATATTTCAAAAACACAAGTCAAAGGATCCATGCACATTCACTTCTAATATAGAAGTAGCAATTCGAGAAAACAATAGAAAATGAAGACATAACAGACATAATACATGTATTTCTACAAATTTCCCAATTGTTTAGAGTCTTTAGATCCAATATTTTTCCATGTACTTTTAACATCCATCAAAAGATGTGAATGAGTCAGCAAACCCAATTGGACATGTTGGAAGACTTCCTTGGCTATCATCTAATACACTTTTGTCCTCGAATGCTTGACATTTATTCAAAGCCTAAGGAATACTCATCTCAAAATCAATTCCCCCAGAATCATCATTATCTATATCTTTGGGCTTCCATTTCTCAACTAAAGGTGCCAAACATTGACAACATGGCATATATCAAGCTGTTGATATGGTTCACGTGCAGTGCAACGACCTGGTAGTTCAGCAACAATGAAAATACTTTCAAAAGTTTCATTCGTAATTTCCAGAGTTCAATCTATTTCCTTCATTAATGATTCTTTGTCTGAGTTCATTCAACAAAACCATGATACTAAATTCATGTTGTGACACTCAGGTTCATTCCCATCGAGTGCCTCTTTCCAGTAATGAGGTCCATTAACATAGCATAATTGGGTAGAGATGAGGTGGAAAGCATTTGGAGACATAGGGTGGTCTATTGTGGGGTATGATGTCTTGAATATATGGAGGTAGAACAAAGAAGTGACAGAAGAGTTAGATGTGGGAGGGTGACACAAAGGGGTGACTGGAATACACTGAGGGTGTACTGTATAAAGGGGAGGTTAGAGACGGCATGAAATAGGATGGCTTTGAGTAGTGAGTGCATCTAGCATTTATCAGCTCAAGGTAAGGTTATGGCTCAGCAAGGGGCAGAAAGCAGCATAGTTACGACTCAAACAAGAAGTTTACTATTTTCTCTGTCATAAATTTAAAACTGTTTTTAAAATTTGTACTTAATTTAAGTTAATGCATAATTTTAAAATGGATACTTAAGCACGCAATTTAATGTCATTACTACATCTTCTAGTAAATGTATGCCAAAAAAATAACTACTTTAATTTAATTGTTTTTCAGATGTACAATTAAATGTTAACATGTAATTATATTTGATTCTATAGTAAGTCTTTCTTAAAGCACAATTAAAGTAAATGTTTAAGAGACATTCAAGTGCCCCACTTCTAAGAAAACAAAGATATGTAAGGAAATTAATTTTATGTGTAAAAGTTGGAAAAAAAAACCAAAAAGACTTAAACCAACCTTTATCAGTTCAAGATAAGGCCATGGCTTAACAAAAGGCAGAAAGCAACATAGTTACGGGTCAGACAAGGAGTTTAATATTTTCTTTGTCCTAAATGTAAAAATAATTTGCATGT
>LPNX010863756.1:55578-66452 GCA_001517045.1 Pseudotsuga menziesii | reverse complement strand
GATAAAATGTGGTCCATTGGGTCTAAAGAGTCTGCAGCGGGACAGGGGAAGGCCATACAAAGTGCGATTCACCTAGTGGGGTGAAAATATCTATAACACATGTATTTCAACTTTAACACTTTGCTTGTCATTATGTTAAAGTTGGTCCTTGAGATGGATTTTGATTTCCAATATACATAGAATAAAAATAGAAAAAGTATAGTGAAACTAATACAGAGTAATTTAAAAAAAATGCTAAATAGATCTTGTTTGGATCTGACTTATACTCATACATGTTGAGTCAACTATTGTCACTAAAAGGACAAGCTGTCATAAGCGTTAAATTGAGAGAGAGAAGATTAAAGTGGTATAGGTTTAGGTTAGATACACACAACAACGAAACCCAGTGACCAAGTGGCAAGATCTAATCAGGGTAGTAGCAAGGATAGTCAACCCAAATCATAGGTAGGCACCTTAAAAGGCATAACACCCTTTAGTAGATGAAAAAATACTATTGACCTACCATATAGGGTTTAACACAGACACAGATAAGGTGGGATAGGGCATCAGAATCCATGTACAAGATAGGAGAGATCATGTACAACCATGGGCCAGTAAGAATATAGACAACCCGATAGAAAAAGGATAGAAAAAGTCACAGCCTGTTGAGAGAATATAAGCACATTAATGGGAAATCCAAAAGGCATCCAAAAAAACAAGAGTTTAGGCATGCACTATCCAACTAGTAAGAAGCCCCCAAACAGAATACATCCATCTTCTAATAGTTCAAGGAAATGTTGAAGGGAGCGATGTGCAGCGTATGATTGTTGTGACCTCCATGGGCTAAGAAGTGAATGTGTATTCCCTAAAGGGTTTGGCAGTAGCATGACCTACCTCAACAAGGCTATGCATAAATTTCAAACATGAAAACAAGGTCATGTTTCAAAACTAACAACTAGCAAAAGCGAAAGGCTATGTATGGGCAGCTAAAGGGGGTCACGTTCTCATCCCATGGCCAGGAGAAGAAGGCACAACACTAACGACTCATCACTTGGAGGGATAACAAATGTCACGACCTAACCCCAAATGCATGCACATTCAGTTCCCAATCACTAACAGGACACAAACAAAGTTTAGCAACCATATAGGAAGGAATGTATAGGAAACCTACAAAGGGATGTATTTTTTGTGTTGGGAGAAGAAATACAACCTTTAGATTTAGAGGAACCTTTGAAAGAAGATGATATCTTAGAGGTACATGGATAGGAAGGTCCCCAATGGTTTCTTAAAAATTCCAAACACAAGGCCATAAATCATTTGCAAGTCCAAAAATGTTGCACAAGATAAGCAGATTAACGGGCAAGACAAAAGGCATAAAAAAAAATAAGAGTCTAGGCTTGTACTATCAAAGTAGGAAGCAACCCCCAAACAAACTACATCCATCCTCTAACAATTCAAGAAAAGGGCAGGAAATGTTCAAGGGAGCGATGCACAACTTATGGTTGTTGTGAGCTCCCTAGTCTATGAAGTGAATATGTATTCCCTAAAGGGTTTGGAAGTGGCATGAACTAGTTCAACAAGGCCAGGCATCAAATTCAAGCATGTGAACAAGCCCACACTTCAAAAATGGCAACTAACAAAAGTGAAAGGCTATGTATGGGAAGGTAAAGGATTTCACATTCTGAGCCCATGGCGAGCAAGAAAAGGCACATCACCCACAACTCATCCCTTGGAGGGCCAACACAGGACACAACGCATCCCTAAAGGCATACACATTCACTTACCAGTCACTAAAAGGCCACAAACCAAGTTTAGCAGCTGCATAGAAACCAAAATAATGCAAACCCAATGCAAACCCTGCTCTGTACTAACACCAAACCCTATTCCCGCAAATCAATTGAATGCAATTTGTTTATGTGAACCCAAGTACTACAAATCATGTCAAGCCTCTATACCGACGAAATCATTGGCAGTTTGAGATCACTAAAATGAATGTCAAAGCAAAACAAAATGAATGCATGAGGGAGGGGCGATGGATTGACAAAATTTCAAGCTACCCCCATGAATGGGTTATGTGAAAAAATACAATTCCATATTATATGCCCATGGAGTCCGTCTACTCAATGAAAGTATTGAAGGGTGATTAGATGGTTGAGGCATTAGTATTTGTTTTAAAAACCCTTAGTGCGGTTAGCAAAAAAACTCAAAGCAAGCTATCTATTGCTTACAGTTTGGGGTTTAATAGGTTCAACTCTATTCCAAACTCCTAGGTATTATCTCATAAGGAAGCAATTTACCTGAATAAGGTCTCTACAAATTGGTTCTAAACGGATTTGTCTTATCATGCAGTGGCTATTGTCTAAGAATTTTTTTGAGGCTCTCTATTTAGTATTGTAGTTTTGTTCATCCCTAAAAATTGGTTAAGATAATTCTCTTCTTGTCAAGGGAGGAGGAGGGGTTTGGGGTTGGTTATTAAATATTACAGTATGTTCAACCTAAAAAGACTGGTCACTACTTGTTCCAGGGCTACCAATACATCGACTAATAATTAGTTTGCAATAAAATTCACGGTAGTAATTTCTAATAAAATAATCCAACTCAAGTTCAATCACAATGTCAAAGATCCTTTATCATAACAATAAAGTTTAAGATAACATAGTTCCTTATATGGGTGTGTGTGTGTGTATGTTATATAGCAGCAGGTGCATCAAGGTAACTTCTTGAAACTGATCAAGTGCAAGGACAGATCCAAGGCATTGCTCTTCCTAACATAGAGGCTATATTCTAGGAATTATTAGATAGCAGTTTGTGGCTCAACATTGGATTTGCATTTTAAAAAAACAAAAACCTAAAATTTTCTGCTAAACTCTTAGAATCCTTATAGCATACTCGTCTAGAAACCCATTATCAATTTGGGTTTTTAACCATTGGGATTTAAAATTAGTTGGCAAGTAAACTAATCCAACTTGAACTTCCACAATAAAAATTGAATCTTTTTCCATAAACCTGAAACTTGAAGCTTACAATAGGTATACATGATAAGGATTACATATCTCACATTTTGAGTTTTGTAATGGATGGGCACAGACAAATTTGATTCATTTGTTGGGTTTTGATGTGAGCAACAGTCATATGCAGACAATTTGACACACAAATTCAAAACTTGTCCTATAAGAAAAGTTGCATGGGCTTCAATCTTACAGGAACCCTATAAAAAATGTCCCTCGTTTAGAATGGTCAACCTTATCTAATAAATAAAGTTATTTTAAATATTTAACATTAACGCAGGGATTAATTGTGAGAGATTTTCTGGATAATATGCATTTGTATATTTTAAACTAGTATAGCGATATATAAAATATAAACAAATGCAGATGGTCCAAAAAACACACATAGGGTTATTATATTGATTGTTTGTGACTCCATATCAAGCACCTAATAAATTGATTAGTTATGAAACATTGCAGTGCCTTAGAGGTTTCCAAGATACACAGGTCAAGTTTTCCATTCTCACTTTCATAAGAAAAAATCATGGTTTTAAGGATTACAGGGAGTTTGGGAAAAGAACCTGTAAGTCTACTAGAAAAAGGTATCATATATTTCCCAGGAGTAGAGGACATGGCAATTTTAAGTAATATAGCTTTGCCATCAACCTAACCATACATTATCATTAATGGGATTAGATACCAACACTCTAAAATGCATGATATATACATATAAAGCCCAATGTTCAACCACATGAAAGATTATCGTGTTCTCGTTCAAAATTTCTTCAGCTTATAGGGCGCTTAGGACTGTCTTTGGTGATAATATCCGTACTCTTTTTTGTAGGGAGTGAGGTGCTCTACAACTTAATATGGAGAGATGTTGTCACCTAATATAGCATTATGTTACCAAAACTAAAATGTAATTAAAAGAATTTATGTCCACTCATAAAATAAAAAATTAAAATCAAATTAAAAAGGAACACAACATAACCAAATGATGCATGTTTTGAAATATTATCGAGTTCCTACAATTATTGTCCTAACATGAGTTTCATCTTCGTCAAATAGTCTAGCTAACCCGAAATCTGCTATCTTTGGATTGAACTTGTTGTCCAACAATATATTGCCTGATTTAATATCCCGATTAATAATCTAGAGATGAGAATTCTTGTGCAAGTACAAAAGCCCTCGAATTACTGCAATGATGATGTAGAAACAATTCTGCCAATCTAGTTTCCTGCTTTTTTTCCTATATGTATGGACAATCCATGATACTAAATTAATACAACCGATTGAAGTATCTCTAGACATTTCAGGAAATGCTTTTCTTGACCTACATCTCAATTGAGTCACCAAATAGAATTTTATCAAGGCTGTTATTGGGAAAGTACTCATAAACCAACAATTTGATCCCTCTGCACAACATCCAAGTAATTTCACAATATTTCAATGTTGAATTTTTTCCACTAGTTTCACTTCATTGAGAAATTCTTTCTTTCCTTGCTTAGATGTTAAGGACAATTTCTTCACTGCTATTTCACTTCCATGTGGAATAGTTCCCTTGAGTGGTTGAGAGAAATAGACAATTAAGATGAAGATTTTGTGAAGTTTGAGATTATCTTTCTTCAAAAGTATAACTGAATTTTGTAATTGTTTTCATTTGGTTCTGTTATATGCATTTTTTAACTCCTCTCTTTACCCTCCAAAACTTAGTATTTATTACTAACATTACTTTACAATACAATACACCTAACATTATGTCATTGGCTCTTCTAAGAATGTGTAAACTTCCAAAATAGGGATAAGTTATGTTACCTTGTATTGAAATTACCTTAATTCCTACATAAATAAATATGTATATCACAGGCTCTTCTAAGAATTTGTAAACTTTTAGAATAGGGATAAGGTATCTTACCTTGTATACAACGCCAAATCCTCCCTCTCCAAGCTTGTTCTTATCATGACAATTTTCGGTTGCAGCTGGTAATGTTTCAATTTGAAACACTGTGAAAACATTGGGGATGTCTTCTCTAATTTGTGACTCATCCCCCATAGAGTGACCTACAAAAATGAAAATCCACAACCACAACAGCAAATGGAGCACAAACTATAGAATGATGTGTAATTCAACGGAATCGAATGCTATATTACAGGGCAAGGGACAATATTAAGGAAACTAATCCTCTGCATACCTCCCCTAGGCCTTACAAAGATGAGATACTTCAATTTTTTTCGAGTTCCAAATACGAATATGCTCAAAAACAGGAGTAGAAAACCACCAAGAACACCTAGGATTATGGGTATTTTGCTTGAAGACTTTTGCGATGGTGTTGGAGAAAAAATATTAAAGAAGAATTTATTTTCATATTGAACAATGTAGCTACTCGCTAAACCCCGAGCTCCAATACTTCTAGTGTTACCTTTGAACAATTTGTTGATTGTTGCTGACAAACAACTCTTGCAGTTAACAAGGGATATATCTCCACAACACTAGGCCAAACAAAAGACCTAGGGAATCAAGGTGTCTGTTGTTGAACAGATAGCATATCAATTCGTGGAAGATCCAAATGTAATATCAGATGACAAATCAGAAAAAAGCTATTGAGCATTCATGACATAGGTAGCATGATTAAAAGATGTAGAATTATTAGTCCAATTATCATATATACCAAGATCTAGTTTTCAAGTAAAATTATAGTTTCCATTATATCGTAAGAAGCATAATTTTTTATAAACTCTACTACCAACTCTATTCTGACAAGATTGTAGAGTGACAACCTTTGTTGCTTGTGAACAATTGTAGCATTCTTCAGCAATTGCATCTCCCTTGGATTGAAGGAGAGCATATATTTGGTTAGGACTCTGGCCATACAAAGAAGTATTAAACCTTTTTTGGGATTTATGTTCAACGTCCACACTAAGGCTATTCAAGCATGTCTTCACATTGCTCACAAACTCACTGTCATTTGCATAGTAATTATTAGATGACAAGTTGCAGTATGGAATCGGCCACCACTCATATTCTAAGTTGTTGAAAGTGTGTATATTAACATAAAATATGAACAACACAACAACATTATATATAACCAAGAGAGAACATGAATTCTTTCCATGGAAGTCAATCGACATATTTGGCATGGCTCAAGGTAGGATGGATTCAAATATAATTCTTAGAGGGGCTATTATATTGTGTCTTTCCCTAATAAGCCAACTTGTGCATATTCCTTGGCCCCTCCCATGAATAAATGCCCTTAATATGAAGTTCCTTGCAATGGCTGGGAATGGTCACCGGGTTACAACTCACCCTAAGGGTATCGAAATGATGCTGCAGAGTATCCACGTAGGAGATATTGTTCATGGATGAATGGAAGAAGCCCAAGATTATAATAATGTTGCATTGGACTGGTCATAAAATTCTATGCTTTGACAATTCACAGGTAAGAAGAGGCAAGGAGACATGTACCTTAAATGACAAGGCAGGCAAGAAGAGTCAAGCAAAAAATAAAAATCAAACCCTACTTTACCAAATGATATGTAGCCGAAGGTGCCCGTAATTGAATACATGCATTCAGAGGCACCTAAACGATGCAAGAACTTTGCTAGGCCCAAATCTACAATGTGGGTTTCAAAGTTGGAATCCAAAAGAATATTATTGGATTTCACATCCCAATGAAGAATAACGGAGCGACAATCATGGTGAATAGCACAACCCCTTGGCAGCGTCTACAACAATTTCATATGTCAATCATGGTGAATAGCACAAGCCCTTGGTAGCCTCTACAACAATTTTGTATCTCGTATCCTATTGCAAACGACCTCCATTATTTCCATGAAGCAACTCTCCTAGGATTCCATTAGGCATGTATTCATACACCAAAAGATTAGTGCCATGGTTGGAGAAAAACACTAGCAATTCAACTATGTGTCAATGGCATATCTTCCCAAGAGTCTTGATGTCCCCAGAGAAACCATCATCATTTGTTTAAACCAAAATTATAAGGGTTAATCTCTTTACCTTTCTCAAAGTTAATCTATAGAATTATTTCTACAACATAAGTATCTCAAAATAAAACAATAATAACCAAAACACATAATTGAAAAACCCAAAAGATATCTACGGGAAACATGAACCAAAACACAAAATTGAAATACAAGCAATACCATCCTAAGCTAGAGATCCCACAACATGGGGTAAATCGAAGTTAATTTCTTTGATATGTCTTATTTGTTTCGCTTCCATAGTGAAGGTTTCCTGCGCTACCTATCATAACCACCTCGTCCTTCACTATACCATTTGTTTCATTGGCTGTCCACCTTGAATGAGATGCAAGTGGAGCCCTAACACATGTCCATGTCTATCTTGAATGCAGGAGAACCCAAAAGGAATGCGTCAACAAAGCAGGAGGAGTGCAAGAAGACACGCATAGAAGGAAAATTGGCAGAAAGGACGATGAGTGCAAGAAGACACGCGCAAAAGGAAGATTGGTGGAAAGGACGATGAGCACTATAGTGTAAAAAATAAAGACCTCGATTATTAGGGAAAAAATTCCTATCGACGTAATTAAATCCCATTCCCCAATGACTCCATTCTTCCTCAGACAGACCAGAATCTTGATGAAGGACAGACGTGAGGGTGCCTTTCACGAAAGGGTGCATTCTGGCTTCTTCCATGGTCTTGGTGCTTTCAGGTTTTATGTTTGTGGAGAAATTTGCAAGTACTACAATTTATGCGCTAACGAAAATATCCAATTTTACATAAATTCGGGAAGAACGAAGAACAAGGCATTTGACATTGCGGCAAAATTCTCTTATATAGGAAAAATGGTTCCTACTAATTGATCGCTCAGGACTGCGCCAACGCTCTACTGACCGTTAGTCTGCAATATACTCTCCAAACGTATAAGATATTGGAATGTGACTTTTGATTAGATCTATCATGGATTTCAAAGCGAATTCTCAATATTGGTGACTTCTCTGCAGTTTATTTCATCAAACCCAATGCATATCGAAGAAAAGACATTAATTCCATACGAGATCTCATTTTCACCTTAAAATTAGCAACATCCCCAAACATTCTCTATACAATGATGTTGTAAAATATAGGGTAGGCACATCCAATCGATTACTTGCAACAAAGCTTTCTCTTGTCACGTTTCCCTGGGTTTGGTGAAAGTGGTATAGGGATCCAAATTTGAACACAATAAGAAATCTTGAAAAATCAGGGTATTATGTTTAGCAATAGATATATTAGGGTAATTAAGAACTTAAAAAATTAATAATTACGTATAAGTAGAAGGGAGGAGAAATAAACAAGTATGCAATCATACGAACTATGGAGAAACTGGAGAAGGCTTGTGTCCATGATGTAATTTCCTCAAAAGATTATGAGTTGAAATGCACAAAGCTGATTGCTCAGTTCAAAACCATAACATCTTCCCTAAAAGACACGGTCTTGAGCATGGAAAGATTCATGGAAACCTACAAGATGGATTTCCCAGCTGCTGTGAATCGCGTACTTGTGTCTGGGATTCCAGGCACCGTTGAACACAGGGCCTCATCGTCAGACATGGGTACTACAATTGTCGTTGCCAAATGCAAACAACATTTTATTACTTCGATGGATTATCTGAAGCTCAATATGTTGGTCATTGATCAGTTATACCCTGGTCTCTCGGATCGTTTGTCGGCCCTCAATAGGATTCCTTAGCTTCCATCAGACTTTGAGCGTAAAGTGAAGGGAAGGGAATGGATTTCGAGATTGAAGAACATGGGGGCATCAGAAGAGCTGACCGAGCAGCAAGCACGTTAGTTGTTGTTGGATTTGGATTCTTCTTTTAACGCTTTCATCAATTCATTGCTTAAATTGGCATAACTTCGTTGGGGTGCGCAAACGTCTGGGTGCCATCAGCATTGGTTCTGTAAGACTGTAAGTGTTTTGGTTTGTGGAGATATTGTAGGCCAATCTGTGACTTCATAGATGTGAAAATATGTAAAATTCAAAGATTCAGAGCTAAGTCTCTTGTTTATATTATTTTATATTGAAGCGATATTTTCATTCTCTTTTCAAAAAAGAAAATTGGTTTAGTGCACACATTTTGTTTCAATCTTGAAACGTTTATCATTTTCGAGGTAGGAGATCGAGGGAACATGAAAAAAAATGGTTTTAGATTCTGGGATTGTCTAAGTCCAAGCTTTGTCTTTTTAAATACTTAATTTCATAGAATTTCTATAGTTCTATTCTCAGCTGAGAAGAAATGCAAGCATTCATGCCCAATAAATAATGAAGGAGATTCCTAAGTTTGAGAGTCCTTCACTCTGTGTTTTGGATTCATGTTGCTTGCTATGGCCTCCTTTGCCGATGGATTTTGCATCGAGGATAACGTCCAGTTCTATAGCTGCACACAATAATTTGAGCCCCGAGACAGGCAGTAGTGGAATTCACAAGATTGGTCTAGTGGTTGCGCCCTGTGTGAGCTATTGCAATGCCATTCCGAAAATGATAGCACAGACTAATTTTTTCCTAGAATTGAAAGAGTTGAAAGAGCTGACATGTGTCACTAATTTATTGGAGAAATGGATGACGAAATGAACAGTGTTTTAAGAACAATATTCAGAGAAAAAACGCCTTACGGCGTAAACATTATGAAAAAACATATCTCTTAACAAAATTATATTGCAACTAATGGAATCATGTTCACAAATTGAAGTTCATACTCTTATGACTGAAGCATAACTACTTTACTACAATATTGAGTTCCATCCTAGTATATTTTTATTTTTTGAGCACTCCTAGCATATCCATAAAAGATTATGGCTTTTATTCAATGCAACAAAACCATTTTGGTAAGAAGTCATTTACATGTGCATAAGAGACCAATGAAATGATATTCAAAATAATGGAAGCATGTGTGCAAGCTAATGAGGGTCACTTTTGACACGTTAGATGCAATAGAAAACTAAAAAAACATGCATCCATAAACTTACATGGATATTTTGAGACACTTACACAATAAATCTCGCGATGAGTAAAAAAATGAAATGTAGGACATTGAATGATATTTCCAAATATATAATTTTTTTCTATTGAAAATGTTCTTAACTATCTAAAGTTTGAGCTTTTTTAATGGGCACTTTTTATTTAGAAACAAATTATAAGGTATATGTTTTTGTGGGTGTGGCCTTTGCGTTCCTAAATGATGGAATTAACTTACGAAAACTGGTAGACATATAGAGAATAGATAGTACTAATGCACGAATATTTTACCAAAAATAAAAATAATAATAATTTTTTTTAATTATCTAAGTCATCAAACCTCGAAAACAATAATTCAATTGTGGGTGCAGCATTTGAATGTCTTAATGCAATTATTTGAAAACATTTTTTTATAGCATGTAGAGGTCGGTTTTCTTCAGTGCACCATACATTTTTTTTCAAAATGGTTGAGAAATGGAGTTATGGACGAAACACTAACAATCTGTTTTTTGAGTCGAGGAGTGATGACAAAAGATAGAGAATAAAAAAATAGAAGAAAATATATATTATTGTTAAAAATTACATATTTAGAATCTACAAAAAAAACATATATCTTTCTAGAATTTCGTCAAAAATTAAGGTGTCCAACATACTGTAACCAATGGCTAAACGTGAGCATATTGAAAATTTGGATGTAATGCTCAATTAGCCATGGTTTATCATACTCCAAGGTATAGGCATGATGAATCCGAAGGAGACAAATAGGTATAACAATGTCACGCTAGCATGGGTGAAGGCTTGGACATAGTGGCTCTAAAGGAACATGCATTTTTTTAATTCAAATTTGTCTTCCTTACAACATAAACACACACATGTTATACTTATACAAAACATGCACGCATATTATAAGACTATAACACTTGCGTGTTGTGGAA
>LPNX010863756.1:0-51019 GCA_001517045.1 Pseudotsuga menziesii | reverse complement strand
CCCCTAACTCTTTCCAACCCATTCTCCACTCTCTCTCACTCCCCAACTCATCCAAGTACCTCTAACCCCCACCACCCTATCTATTTCCCAACCCCCCTGTCCCCCCGCCCCCACTCTCTCTCTCTCTTTCTCACATCGGTTGGTTATGGAGCATGGTCTTCTTGATTCAAATATGTTATTCCAGTCGTGTTTGGATCCCAGCACCCAATGAGGGGGTGTGGGGGGGATGCCCCCCCACCCCCACTATAGTTGTTAAGGGGGTCCAGGGGGCAGTGACTATTTTGGGATCCCCCTCATGGCAAGGGCTCAGGGGCAGTGCCCCCGTAGAGAAAATTAGAAAAACAAATTCCTTGTAAAATGTTGTAATTTCAGAGTCATGACTTGGTGAATAATGGGTGATTTACAGGTCCATGATATTTGGGAAACCCATGGTATTCCCTTTCTAAAAGGAAAGCATTATAATACAGTTGTGTGTTGTATTGTAGCATTGTAAAACAATATCTATGATTTTGTGAGAGAGTCTATGAGAGAGTGAAGAGGAAGTGCAACAAGGTTTCTAAAGGTTGTATCCCTTCATTTTGCTGGACGGTATAATAATAAAGGACTAGCAACTTATGTGTGGACGTATCTCATCTTGGGTGAACCACGTTATATCTATGTCTCTCTTGTAATGTGTTTTAATATTTGCATCTTGTTTATTGTTTATTGTTATTGCTCTACGATCTTGTTTTTCTAACAATTGGTATCAGAGTCAAAAGGTCTATTTGGATGGAAAACTCATAGGAAAGAAGAGTTCATGGTTTGAGTGGGAGCAATGGTAGAAGAAGGAAATTTTATTGTCAAAAAATTGAACTTCCAAAACTACCAGTAATGAATGATGCAAATGGAGGACTATTTGTAACAGATGGATCTATAGCTACCATTGGGCGGAAAAAGAAAAAAGTCAACGACTATGAAGGATGAAGAATGGAAGTTTCTTAACAAAAAGGAATTGGGAAAAATACGGTTGTGCTGGGATTCGTCGGTGGCTTTCAGTATCTCAAAAGAAAAGACAACAAAGTGTGTGATGAGCACCTTGTCTAAGCTCTATTAAAAACCCTCTGCTTCCAATAAGGGATTTTTAATGAAGCATTTATTTAATATGAAGATGTCAAAGGTGGATATGTTGTTGACCAGTTAAATGAATTTCATACGCTCACTATTCAGCTAAGTTCTGTAAAAGTGAACTTTGATGATGAGGTTAGGGGTATTCTAATCTTGTGCTCATTGATATAAAGATAGAATAACTTAGTCATGGTTGTAAGTAACTTTGTCCCTAGTTCAAACACTCTTAAACTTGATTCTGTTGTTGGTGTTATTCTTAGCTAGGAAATACAAAGAAAAAACACTCATGAGTGTTGTTGGCACACCAATTCCCATTCATCATCATTAAGGTAATATTTGTTGTTATTATTTTAGTTATCAAGGCTTATTCCTTGGTGCTTTCATTCTCTTGTCTTATCACATTTGATATTAACAAAATTCTAATTCAAAGCCTCTTTTTTTTTGTTTGTGGATTGCTTAAAATCCTATATTTTCTTTTAAATTTATGTTCCTACAATTCGCATTCCGCAATCCGCAAAATGTAGATAGTAGAAGTCCTTTTTTTTAAGGTTTTGAAATTTGCTTTCCCGTAATACGCAGTGCTGATTGTGGATGTTGGAATTTCTTTATTTCCCATTTTTACCATCCCACAACCCGCAATCCGCAATGCGGATTACGGATGTCGAAAAATATTTTTGCAATAAAATCTTAATTTTTCAATTCCACAATTCCGCAAATTGCAATGCGGATTGCGGAAATAAAAAACTCAAAGCACAATAAGATCGCATTTTCATGATCCCGCAACTCGCAATGCGGATTGCGGATTTCAAAAGCAATAAAATTAATTTCTGCTCACAGATACTATCCCGCAATTCGCCAACCTGCAATGCAGATTGTGGATTGTGGAAATAAAAAATGAAAAATTTGCTAAAAGTTAATCTACGCAATTTCATTTCCCACCTCAATCTTAACCATCGATCTATTAGAAATCTATGACTTCAATTCATTTTGTCGTTGGGATCGTTAGTTTAAATATTTTGATTTTCTTACTATTTTTCCATCATTTTAAATTATGTGGTTTACCTTGGTGAAAGAATTTGCTGTGAATATTCATGAAGACCACGAATTCTACTGCTCTTAAGCGATTTACTGGTAATTCTTTTCGAATCTCTTGCTTCCCATTGATTTAATTTCATGAATTTTATCTTAGGAAAAAAATGATATTTTTTACTATAATTTCTTACCAAAACTTACATTATACCCTACAACTATGTCGAGGAACACAAGGTCTAAAACCACCCTCAATGAGAAAAAGAAAAAGGACCCCAATTCTAGAATCTTCTTAAACACCAATGGGTGGGTATCTGAAACTTTTTATCTATACTAGTCTAGCATTTATGCCTTTTTGACAATGATGAATTCTATTCCATTCCAATTGACTAATCGGCCTTTGTGAACATAAGAAAATTCCAAGTCCACGCTATAGCATCCAGAACTGCTTTCATTCCCTATACAAACCCCATGAAGTGGATGGTCGATTACGCAAACCCAAAGGATCGCTCTTTTGATGACCAGGCTCACACCTAATTGGCCTCTTTTCGTCCAGAGGTATTTTCTAGAGCCTATTCCCTTAACCCGCCTCAACAATTACTTGATAAGAAATTCCTTGAGGCCTCTGCTACACAATATAACTTTGAAGACATGATAAAATCATGGATGGATAACCCTGCAGAATTCCCTCCTAAGTCAGACAAATTATACCCAATCTCCTGGTTTAGGGAGCCTTTTTCCCAATTGGTGGTCATGCTATGCAGAATCTACGGGTTACCAAACTGCACTGTGTTTAAGGCAGAATGGGTGCCCCTCTCCCATCATATCCTTACTAGATGGGAGTCCTTCAACTAGGCTCAAATCCTATTAGTTGTTTTGAAGGAATCAATTGAGAAGTACCAGAAAACTACGATGTCCGGAAAGCCTGCATGTTATCTATCAGCCTATGTAATGGACGTATTTTGTGCATAATTTCCTATCCCAACCATGGGATGGAATTGGATGAAAGTTTCACCTACTGTCCATATTTACTGTTCAACACTGTGGGAGGACAAATTTTTCTCGCTTTTATATGACATCTGTGACCACGTTATTGGATCAGTGTATCAGAGGATTTTCAAAGGTGAATTTCCTACCTTTTCTAACATATCCATAGAATTGATCTCCACCATGGGAGATTGGTATGTCGGTGAGTACTTTTCTTACATTAGAATTTGGGGTAGCAACATTGTCCATATGCTACCCAGGACAGTTCTAGACAAGATGGTTCTGGAGGAAATCTCTTTTTAGATTGTTGTTGATGGATTTTTTCCCAAGCTTACTATAGCTAAGAGGAAAGGGTGGCCAAGGTTCCCCCTTAGCCTTGGACCATTGGTCATCTAAAATTATACCCATGGAGGCACTTTGGTAAAGAATATTTTTACTCTGAATCTTGGGGAATCCCCCTAGAGAATGCATGACCCAAAATATTTCCTAGATAACCATTTTACGCAAGAGCATATGAAAAATGGCTACTCACATCAGAAGGACCTTGATTCCATATATCAAGGGGCTATATATTTTTCAGAAGTTGTAACCAGGATCATCATGCCTGATGAAAAGATTTTTTTTTTCCAATATGAACAGGAAATGAAGACCAAGGTGATTCACTATGGAAAACTAGAACTGACAGAGGAAGAGAAAGCACAGAAACAATTGGTTGAGAAAGAAGCCTAGAAGTTACAGGTTGGTTCTTCCTCAAAGGAAAGTGAGAATACTGATGACCATGGAAAGGATGCAATTGAATACCCTTGATAGCCAGAAACCTCATCCACTTATGAGGATTTAATAAGTTTTGTAGAGATGAAGAGGAATTTGGAGCTGATGAGCTCAGTTCTAGAGACACAAGTTGTAGTTTTTGAACCTCAGCCAAAAACCAAAGGAATGAGAAGCCACTTCCATGGGTTAAGCCACTTCCATAAGTCGATCCATTACCACAGGCTCATCCACCAATAGTGAAGATTGACATCCATGAAATTGAAAGTGATCTGGAAGAAGAAACGTTCCCATCCAGTTTCAATAAAGAGGAAGCTGGCGATCCCTTTCAAGGTTTGATTCATGACCATTCTTTTATCTATCACACCACCTCTAGTTTATACATTTCCAACAATAGTCTCATAAACATTGATCACAAGCAAAAATTCCAAAGGTGGAAAACCCAATACCTTAAGCCTTTCAACTTTCAAATATTGAGAAACTATGTCAAATGCCTTGTGGAATTCCACAAAGTAGAAATATTCTTGGTGTTTGTTTTCCTTCTCATTGATGGAATTTATAGTCAAGATATGATCATTGGTACAATGGTTTCTCCTAAACCATGCTTCTGTTCCTTTAGTCATTAACCACTTTGTCTCAACCCCCTTAGATATGTGGATATCTAAGATTGTGGAAAGGATCTTAGCTAAGGAATGGCTAACCATGATTTTGTGGTAGTTACTAGGGTGGTTGTGGTCTCTAGATTTATAAATGGGTTGAATGATATGGGAGATCCAAAAAGGTGGAAATCCATGGGTCACTATATGATTAAATAGATCCATGATATGGATTTCTAAGACTTTGGAACTATGTTTAAAAAGCTCATGCTTTAGATTCTTGACATATTGGGGTTTGTTGGATTGAAGATTGAGGATTGCATGAAGGATTACGCTGCAAGATAAGAAATAACAATGAATAGGTTTTTTATTAACTCAATTGCTTAGTTGGTTTGGAGCATTTTTAAAGTTGGATGCATAATCAAACCAAGTAGAAACGTCAAATATTACACAAATTTATTTCTCAGGGAGGGAAATCCTACAAAAATGTTTGAGAGTTAACTAAATTTGGTTGCTTATGGTCTTGGAGTTGGTTGCTTATGATCTTGTTCTTGGTGAAAAGGTAGTTACTCTTTTATTTATTTATTTATTATAATAATACTCTTATAGATTTTCTACATTTGCTTTGACTTGAAGAATTATCTATGCCTCATAATTAGTTTAAGTAGAATGTGAAATTATTAGAGATAGATGATAGGATGTCAATGAAAACAACATAGGGCTCAACTCACAATTATAGTTAACATGCATGTGTTATTTCCACTCAAAAACAAGATCACGAAGTAATAATTAATATAAATTTATATCTATTTTTTCTTTTTAATGTTATATTACAAAATTAATTATATAATAAAATTATTAACTAAAATTGAAAATTCCCTTTCACCATTTTGAAATGTTTCTAACTCTTTTTGTTTTTAACATTTTGAAATTTTGTAAACTTACCATTTTGAAATTTTGTAAACTTACCGAATTCATGAATAAAATTTATGAGGCTCCTTTTATGAAAATGTTAGGTTCTTTACTTCCACCTTTTCCAATTCTGTATTTCCGTGTTCTCAATCATTTGAGTACAAATCAAATTGAGCTGAAAGGTTTATCTTTTTAATAAAAAATTATTGGCCGGTTTAAATGTCATTTTTTTTTCATCTTTTTAATAAAAAATTATTGGCCGGTTTAAATGTCATTTTTTTTTATTAACCGAAAATTTTGATATTCATGTAGGTGTTATGTATATATGGTTACGAATTTTTAACTTAGGTAAAGACAGATACAACATACTGCTTCTTCATTCTTTTTATCATCTGCTATGGAGTTACATCAAAATATTAAATAGCCAGAACAAAATTTATATACCTGTTTTTCCCACAATTTTTCTTAATAATAATGTGATTTCATTAAATATTTTTTCAATAAAACAATCACTAATGTGATTTCAATTTAATTTTTTTCAACAAAACAATCCTCACGAAATTTATATACTCGAGACGAAATTTATATATTTGTTTCTCCACATTTTCACGACTAATAATGTGATTTCATTTTATATTTTTCAACAAAGCAATCTTTCTTATGATGTCTCTCTTAAGCTTTGTATTTTTCAAGACACATTTGAGGATCATGAATATTAGTAGCGAACCCTTTGTAAACCATATTTGAAATTCCATCCTTGCATTCAAAGTATGATCACAAGTATTTGGTTACCATTAATGAGTTATTTATCATTAATTTAATGTAGAACATGACATGCTGTGGTGAACCTATGTGAACCTATGTGACTCAAGAAAATTTTTAAGGATTCATAAATTTTTTTAAATATAAAAATCTTGGTGAATCTTATTAATTCTTAAATTTGAAACCATAAAATATTTTGAGATTTTTTGTAAAAATATTTTGAGATTTTTTGTAAAAATATCAAAATTTCCAAAGATTTTATATAGTTTTTTGGTAATTCTGGTAATTTTTAGAGTAAAAAAAATATCCTATGGAATTTGTGAGAATCAATTTAGAAAAAAAATGGAAATTGACAAATCTTTTTTTAGAAAAAATGTCCAAAAATAGTTGATGGGCTAAATTTTTCCCCTAAAATTTTCTTGGGCCATCAACTCTTAACCAATGGCTTACCTTATGGTAATGGTGGCTCACAACTTATTATGTTATAGATAGTTTCACCTCTTCTCAATGCTTTACATAATCCTTCACCAATAAATTTATTTGTAATAGCTCACCCTTATTTATGTGCAATATAAGAACTCCTTATAGCTCTTCTCAAGAATGAAACAACACTTTACAAAATAATGAAATTTTGTTGCAACACACTCTTTCCTAAACTATTATATATGTTATCCTAGACCTAGGATATTATCTACACCTACCTGGATCAACTCTTATAAACTATCATATTCTTGAGGATTTTCCTCAGAGTGTTAATCTTAGTCCATGTATAATACCATGTTGTAATATGGAAAATACAACAATACAAAAATAAAGTTCAACACAATATGTGTCAACATTGACAAAGTTTTTCATCTTTCTATTCACCCTAGACCCAAGCTTCCCTATTCCATTTCTCCCTTATATACATGGTATTATTGATCACATATCAACATTATTAATCTTAAAGAATATTAAAACTATCTTCAAAACCCACAAATATTTTAAACAATTATTTAGAAGTGTGAAAGACAAGTCCAATGCTTTTCTCTTCCAACTTGAGTTTACTAAATTTCTCGTTCCTATGGAAAAAAACCAATATTGGACAAACTAATATATCCATTCATGCATGTCTTAAAGAGAACATTGCCCATACTAATCATAATTGGTTTAACAAATCAACCATAGATAAGCACTCCTTTAAATATGAATACCTCATCTACCTTGATCAATGTAAAATCTAGGTGTTTGTACTTCTCGTTATTCCTCCTAACTTATAAGGTAACCTTTAGAAAGGAAAAGAACCCAAAAATTTTTAATCGTGAATATTGTTATGAACTTTAAGTCACTCTTGTAAACCATTAATCCGTCATCTAAGCCATTAAGTTGTTTCTTCTGTCTTCTCTTCTTGTGAGCTTGACCTCCCACTCTCTTTTGTTCAATCATCTCCCCTTGTTGGTGACCAACCCCTAGTTTTATATTTATCTTTATTTACATTTTCATGCCATTTTGAGATTCGATCCTAACCCCTCTCCTTTGAGTCTCCCTCTTTCCTCCCTTTCTTCTCAATCATATCTGGTTTGATATTGTTGGATACCCTATAGGGAAAATAATCACATGCAACACACATGCAAGAGGAATTGGGATTCAAAGCACACTTATGTCATTAACATATGTACATATTAATACATATGAGATGACCTTTGGGTTCTTATTCCCAAGATGTCTCTTGGACTTGTCAAATAAATATTATTCTCCACCTAACTTGGTGGATTAGGTTCCAACAATCCCCCCTTAATCTGAATGGGTGTATAGGATTTCAAACATAGAGTTTAAATCTAGAGCTACAAATGGTTGAAAGTTCTCTTTGAATTAAATGCAGTAAAAGATGAAATATTCTACTATATGTGTGGTTTTAGGATGACCACAAATCTAGAAATTGTCGATAACTTTGATTCTAGCTCAACAGTTCTTTAGGATTTGGCTCTAACTCAAGTTCTCTCATAATGGTTCTCTTTTAAACTTGTCTCTAGAGATCAATGTTTCCTTGTGGAAGTGGTGGCTTAATGACCACCATATATTGATGTCTAGAACAAGAAACATGATGCTAAAGTATTCCACTAAATAGGTAGTTTTAGGATGAACAAAAACCAAATTGAGATTATTGGAACATGGCTCTAACTATGGCTCAATGTTGAAGCTCTGACTCTTGATTGAGGCTCTTGAAACTAGCACAAGGTTCTACTTATGGATCTAGCTCTAGTTTAGGATCATTTTTTCTTGCTCACTTGTTTCTGACCATCATTCATTCCCCACTATCAGGAATTAGGTGAGAATAAGAGAACATCTCAACAATACACATCATTGATCGAGAATGAATCTACAATATGAATTATACATATTCTTGGATGTTGATGACCACAGAAAAGAAGTGATCCGACCATAGTGAATCTTCTCTCTTGCGGGTTTCTTCAACATGAAGCATTTGTTTGAAGAGTGAGAATGGTTTCCACAATTCTTACAATTGTGAATATCAAAATACTAATCTTGCATATGGCCAACCCAATCACAATGTTTCCATTTCTAACTCTTAACTGGAGTAGATAAAGATGAATTTTCTTTTAAGAAACAAACACCCTAAAACTAAATGGGCTTATAGTAATCAAGAATGTGAGTGGTCACTTTCTTGTTGTATCCAAGACTAGTTATGTACTTATTTTGTACAATTTCTTCCCAAGGTATGATAATGGGGTTGGAAATAAAAAATGGAACATCTGTATGCATAACTTCAATTTCATTTTCTTTTTCTTTTGAAGTGGCATCAACACGTGCAAGATGTTGAAAGGAATCATAAAGAGAATTGTTATGAACAAGAACAAGTTCATAATGTATTTCTTCTATTTGGTGTTAGGAATCAAACCATAAAAAATCAAGTGTGTCTTGTGGATCTTGTACATAATTTTGAATATGACTGAGAGTGGTCCTATTGACCATGACGGTGTTGTTGACATAAGAGAGAAGTATAGTTTTTAGTGACATATTGAATCATTGATGTTGAAATATTGTAACTTTGAAGAATATTCTAAATGTACTTTACTGATGTAACCCAAGGGAGATGTCTTATTCCTCCTTCGAGATGTTACTATTGCATTTGGTCATGATGGAGTCATGAGGTAAAGCCGCCATTGTAAGTAGGGTCGATAGTACCCTAATGAATATAATATAATATTGTTTTGATATTTCCTAGCTGATGTCGGCCTAGTCAGTTTAGTGGGGCCGACTTGTTAGGTTAAATGTCAAGTGACAAAAAGAGTATAAATAAAGGAGTTGTGTTCCTCATTAGAACAAAGACTCACACTTGTGTACTGCAAGGAGGAGAGAGACAGAGACATACCAGCAAGGAGGAGAGAGAGAGAGAGAGATACCAGCAAGGAGGAGGATTACCTATTTTTGGGGTTTTATCTTATACATATATATAGAGGAAGTTTTATAGGGTTTTCTTCCCCTTGAGGGTTTTTGAGGATAAATCTGTGTATATCTTGTGATTGTGTTTCTTTCAGTGATTCCGCATATGCTACTATTGTGAATTTGGATTGAACACTAATGATATCTAGCTAAGCATATGGAACCTTAACACGGTATCATAGATAGCCTAAATAGAACAACTTTCACAAGGTGAAACTCTCTCTCCTCTCCCTTCGACAAGAAATTAGGGTTTCTACAAAATTTTGAATTTTGAAGATCTGCTTCCATAGAAAGTTGTGCCTCCCTATAACACATCTATTGATCACTAGATCGAATTTTTTGAGTGGGTGAATCTCCAGGAAATCCAAACCCTATTTTGTCTCTAAACCAGAAAAATGCAGAAAACTAGAACCAGAAATCTACAAAAACTAAAACCTCACAAGCAAGTTTTGAAGGGTGAATATTTGGGATGTACAAAAATCAAGTGGACCAGCCAACTCGCCTTAGTCAATTGCATCTCCTGGTAAGTTCAGATTTTCATTTTAATAAATTTCAATTTTTAGTGACCTCCTAGATAAAATGGCCCAAAGCATTAAGCTTGAGGACAAGCTGGAAGGAATTGAAAAATTCTAAGCATGGAAGTATAGGATTGGTCTCATTCTTAGAGAGAATGTTCTTGACAAATACATCAAGGATGAATTTCCTGAACCAAAAGAAGATGAAGCTAAGGAGAAGTATCATAAGGATTAATCAAGGCAATGAGGATCATTGTTGTTTTTATCAAAGATCACTTGATCCCTCAAATGTAATCTAAAGAGACACCAAATAAAATGTATGATTCCCTTTCCAAAATGTATGAGGGAAGGAACATCAACAGAAATATGAATTTGAGAGCTAAACTGAAGGGTACCAAGATGAGTAAAGGAGAATCCATTCAAGATTACTTCATAATGGTCTCCTAGTTCAAGGAACAAATAGATTCCATGGGAGACTCCCTTGATGAAGATGAACTAGTTATGGCTTCCTTCAATGGCCTCACTAGACCTTGGGAGTCATTCATATAGACTGTGTGTGCCAGAAAGAAAGTATGAAGTTTGACATTGTATGGGAAGACTTCATCCAAGAGGAATCTAGAGTAGCTAATAGATAAGCTCTACTTAGAGAATATGATCAAGCTCTATCCACCCATACCAGAAGAAGAAGATAATCAAACTTTAAGAAGGATAGTCACAAGGAGTATAGACCTTCAAAGAAGTTTCAAAAGAAAAGATAAAACAATCAGAAGAAAGAGTACTCCAAATATCAATGTTACAACTGTCATAAGGTAGGACACCTTTATAGAGAGTGTCCATTGAAGAATTACAACAACAAAAGACATCATGCTCATATATATGAAGATGAGGATGAATAAGAAGAAGAAATACCTTGAAAGACACAAGAAAAATAAAAATAACTAGAAGAACATGTACTATTCTCTGCACTCTCTGGGTCTGTAATACCTGTAGAAAACACATGGCTTATTGATAATGGTACTTCAAAGCACATGATAGGGAAGAAGAAAACTCTGTCAAGACTTGAAGAAAAGAACTATCCTCAGAAAGTATCATTAGTATATGACTATCAATATCCCATCAAAGGCATTGATGAATCAAGCTATAATCTTGAATATGGAACCTCCATGAATATGTAGGAAGTACTTTATGTACCAGGTTTGAAAAAGAACCTACTCTCCATCTCAACACTAGATAAGAAAGGATATAGATTTTATTTTATATATGGACAAGTACTCATGTGGACCAAAGGAAAGACAATTGAATATGCTATTGTCATTGGTGAAGAAAAGGGAGGATTTTACAAACTCAAGGGACATCCAGAAACAACCCTTTTCCGTGAGACCACTATCTCAAGTGAACTATGGCATAGAAGGTTTGATCACATAAATTACAAAGCACTACCCTATGTGAGCAAGGTGGTAACAGGTTTACCATATTTGAATATTGATCATGAAGGTACTTGCAAAGGATATGCAAGAGAAAAGGACATCAAGAAATCATTTTCGAAAAGTGACACAAAGGATAAAGGTATGCTAGAATTAATTCAGTATGATGTATGTGCTCCTATGCCCTCCACATATTTAAGTGGATATGAATACTATGTTACATTTATTGATGAATATTCAAGAAATACATGGATATACTTCTTGAAGACAAAGAGTGAAGTGTTCGGGAAATTCAAGGAATTGAAATCCTTAATAGAGAACCATTCAAAAACAAGAATCAATCCACTCAGATCAGATAATGGTGGAGAATATACTTCAAAATAATTTTAACCATTCTGCAAAGAACTAACCACTCCCTATAATCCCCAACAAAATGGTGTTGTGTGTTGTAATTGCTCAGATTGTAAGGTTACTGACAATACACATAAAGAATCATATAATCATAACAGAGACACGAGACAAGAATAGTGGGTAGAATAACAACTTCTATTACAAAATAACACATGTGGGTTCATACATACATCAAACCGAACCAAGTTCTTATCTAGCTCAACAACCTATGTATATGATTACAAAACAGTTACAAATAACTACTTGTCGTTTTAGTCAACCGACATGACCTATGAGGCTGACCTAATCTCTAATTAGTCAGCTAACTAGTCCAGTCAGCTAACCAAATAGATCCTCCAACATCTCCCCCAGGGACAAAATCTTTCTTCGTCCTAAAGAATTAGGGGAGGTAACAAAAATAACTTCCTCAATTAGTTTTTTCACTTGCTTTGTTTCATGGACTATGCTATCGAATAGATGGTCGTTTATGGATGCGTATAGCCACAATGGCTTCACCTGTGACTACTAGTTGATGGTGACATTCTTTCCAATTGCGGAGTGCTTTCTGGATATCTATGGTCAATGTGGTTAGGATCAACAGGTTTGAAATCTTTTGTTGTATCGACAGGTCCATGATATTTCTCATGCCAGGTCCTAACATCTGTGCTCTCTCATATGTAGTGTCGAGTAGTATCTTCATGTGTGGAAAAATATTGTTAAGTGTGTCAAGACTAGGGATTTCCTGATTTATCCACTGATGTGCTTTTTTTTCTAATTTTTATAGCGTTGCTGATTCCATTACTATCTAATCGTGTACCGTGTTTTCCATTGCTTATGGGAGTCCCTGTTGGTTTTGTAGTGACTTTATGTGCTCGCAATTCTCTCGGACTTGTTGGAATACTTGGCCATAATAAGTATAAACTTTTAGCAGTTCTTCCTCTGTAGTAGTAGACTCCTCAAAATATTATTTTAGTACCTTGTGAGCTTCTGAGAATGTTGTGTACTATTGTCTCAGTAGAACAAAAGTATCTTCTACTTGTTCATCCTTCTTTGTCTGTAATTGTGTCTGAAGGGTAGAGACGACACTTTCAAACAACTAGTAATATCTTTCCAGTGGTTTGTCGATGTCGGTTTCTTTTGGTCATGGTATGAATTTTTGTGCCAAATTCCTACATCTTGTCAGAAATTCTATTTGCTATGATTTGAGTTTCTCAATTTGTTCATGTCTTCTTTCTTTTCTTATATTTCCTTCCTTATTGAGGGCTTCCAACAATTGATCCAATTCTCCATCCCTGAGTTTTTGTGTTTCGACTACTGTAGTCGATCCTAGATGATGTAGATGGATGACTATCGATACCTATTGTAGTGTTGATTGTGTCTGCTGTTGTTCCTTCTCTTTTCTCTTTTTCTCTTTTCTTTTTCTTTCATGCCAAGATTATTTATGTTGTGCAACCTCTTCTCCTATTCGCACTAGTTCTGGATGTTGTTGTTCTATTTGTTGATCTTCTGTCGCTTGATCTTCTGTTAAATTGGGGTTTACCGACTGTGTCTCAGAGATGGGGTCTGTGGCTAGTTGTGTACTTGTTGGTGGTGTGGACGGTAAAACTAATTTTGGAGGTGGATCTGAGGCTGATGGTGGTGTAGGCGAATGTGGGTGTTCTGAAGTTGATGGCCTGGTCGAAAGGTCATCTGTTGGCATAGGATATTCGAATTCAAGTTGCAAGTCGACAGGGTCATTATTTTCGACAGGATTGAGGAGGTTGACTATTTCTTGATCTATTTCCAATGTTTCAATTTGATCATTTGCATCAAGATCACCTGATATGGATCCTTCGTCTGCTTCACTAACCAGAAGGAGAGTATTTCCAGTAGATGGTATAAATGATGAAATTTGTGTTGTGACAAGTTGGGATGATTTGTCAGGATTTCTTAGGAATGAATATTTAATAAATCCCACAATTTTTGGTTTTGGGGCAGCTTTTTGTGGTTGGTCACGGTGTTGGGTGATTGTGAGAAGTTGTTGTGAAGAGCTTGACTCAGTAACTAGTCATGTGATATTTATTTGTTGAGTATTGCAGAAAAGGTTGGGAAGATTGTTGATAAATTGTTGCAGGTCAGCATCTTTATCGAATTTTTCCTTGAGTTTTTTAGATAATGCGTCTTTGTAAGGTTTTGATGAGGAAACAAAGGTCATATTTGGTATTTCTTCTTGAACTATTCGAGTTGGGGATGGAAGTGGTGGAGTGGAAGTTAAATCAACAGAGTCAACTTCGGGAGGGGTGGCAACTCTTAACTTTTTTTATTTTACTTGCTTTGCTTCTTCTTTTACGAATCATTTGAACTGCTTTTCGATGGATACCTTGTTCTTAGCAGCATCCTCCAATATCTCAGCAACACTGGCAAGTAACTCTTCCTCATCATCTGACTCCTCTTAAAGAATGAGTCTGTGCTTTCCTTTCCATTTTGTCGGACTATTTTTCTTCTTCTGTGATTTGGATATTTCCATAGCTAGTTGTCGGAGATTCTTCTTCAACATAGCATACTCTAGTTTGTCGGATTGCGTTTCTTCATCTGATTGTTCACCCTCATTCTCCTGTTGTTGTGTCAGTACAAGGGCTTACTATGTCTGTGGTATTGTTACTATTTGGACAATATTTTTCTCTTTTATTGGGGTGTCTTCCAGAGTGAAAGTGCTGATATGAAAGTGTACTTCATAATCTTCCTCTTTGCCCTGGTCGCTTAGGGGCTCCACAATTGGCTGACCGGTCTTCTTTGCAACAGGTGGTATGGATATTTTAGTGTTGGATTATCGAGCCAACTCTATGAATATATCCTAGAATGTTGGATAATATTTGAGGTGTTTAGATTTTGCTATAACTCCTTACATGTAATAGACTGCATGATGGTCTAGTTCTAACTGGATGTGTGTTGTCGGCGACAGACTTCTTTGCATGTTTTGGGGCACCCTCCATCTAGCTGTTTTGACCTTTAGATTTTGGAACTAGTTGTCTAACATAACTTTGGCTGCTTCAAGTTCCTATGGATTCCTAGCTATTGAGAATAGCTTGAAGCGCCACATATGGAATCTTGTTGGTTTGAGTAATGGTGAGTCTCCAACATGACACATGTGGTACATTGCAATCCATATGATCAGTGATGGGAACCTTATCGTTGCGCCTTCCTCCTGAAATTTTAAGCAGATATTTTTTACCATGTCGGCTAAGTATTGTGCCCAAGAGTAGGTTTTCCCTGAGTCTGTTATATGGTCAACAACTTCCAACAAGTTGAGCCTCATATCCCAACCACGTGCTGTAATGGTTAGGCCTGTAGAAACAATTTTCGCAACCATATTGGGTGTTGTGGCCTTGATTTGACTGATTATCATCCCTTTAGAGTTCTTTTCGGTCAGTGTACCTGTTAGTTTTTCTACCAACCCAGGATTTGAACCGATAGGAACATGCTCACCTTTATTAGATAATCCCGTGAGTTTGTAAATAACCTCACTAGATATCTCAATAGGTTTATCGAAGTAGAGCTTCCCATTCTAATATCAGCTAATGATGAATTTTTCTATTATATATTTCATCCCGTCGAAGCTTTCCATGATAGGTGCATTGATATAGCTCATGATGGTACTGGCATTTACTTTCTGGGCTTCTTCTGTCATTTTCCTATCTATATATGCCCATTTTTTAATTTTTGTCCATAGTTGTGACCATGGATTTTCCTGTACTTTTTCTTTACTAATGTTCTCCAATATTTTTATCAATGGGGTTGGAGCAGATTGTAGCTCCTTTGCTTTGGTGGTTATAGATCTTGTCTTCTTTGGTGCCATTTTGTCAGTCGTAGGTTCTAGTTTTTGAACAGGTATTTTGATCTCAAGAGTCTGATGGCTTTGTCTCTCTAGCTCTTCATAAAACAATGTGAATTCTTCATCTAATGTGGTATTTATAGATGGAGCTGGAAGCAATCTTGTTGATGTAATTATTAATGGTGGATCTGATTGCGAAGGATGCTCTATTGATAGATCTTTTAATACGCTCTGGTTTTGGCGCTCTCTTTGTCTATAGTCATCAGGATTTGATTGGACTATTTGATCCTCTTTTTGGAGTGCATCACAATGATGGAAATGTCGATAGTATGGTCGGTAGTCGGTATGTCGATGGTTATAATGTCGGTTTCTATTTTCGTCGAATTGTATTTTGCTACTTTCTTCGTGATTTCCTGTCATTTCGATCTTACTGGATTGCTTATTTTTGTTGTTTTAGGTTTTTATGGTTTTTATAGGTTTTGTTTAACAATTATGGAACCATTATTATTTTTTATTTTTATAATTTTTTTTGTAATTTTCCTTAGTTTTCGTACCACTTTAGTCGAGCACTGTTAACAAATTTCTGAAATACTTTTCCTTGTAATGTTCTCAGTCAAACTGATCCATTGACATTGATTTATTCAATGGTATAGGCTCCCATCCACTATGTATGTAGTTTCTTTGGCCTTCCTTTCACCCAACTATTATACAACAATGCAAGGCCTCCAACTGAAAAGTTCTTGTTTTTGATATTTTGGTCATGCCATGCTTTCTGTTTTTGTTTTTGGATTTCCTGGTGCTGTATAGCAATTAGTTGGTGTTCTTCTAACTTAGCTAGTTACATTCGGTCCTTCTTAGCTTCTTCAACATTAATATGTAATATGTCAGTGATTACTGGTGCATGTTGTGGAAAATGTAGGGGTACAACTGCTTCTTTCCCATAGACAAGTTGAAATGGTGTTTGGTCTGTGGATATTTTATATGTTGTTCTATATTCCCATAGGACAACTGTAATTTTCTCATCCCAATCATCCTTATCTATATTTCAATTTTTTGTTACACCTCTTTTCAATGTTTTAATGAATGCTTCGATTGCCCCATTAGACTGAGGATGATAAGATTTTCTCCTTCTATGTTCGATTTTGAATTGTTTTGTTAGAGCTGCAATAGTTTTGTTAATAAAATGTGATCCTTGGTCACTGATTAAAGTTAGTGGAAACCCAAATCTAGTAATGATATTTTTGTATATAAATTTAGCATCTACTTCACTAGAATAGGATTCGACAGGTTCATCCTCTTCCCATTTAGTAACGTATTCGACTGTTCTTATGATATAGCGTTCCCCTGACCTTCTAGCAAGAATTGGGAATGGTCCTATAAAGTCAATAGCCCAAATTTCTAATGTTAAACTTGGACTTACTGATATTAAGGGCATATCAGTGCTTGATAGGGGTCGAACTAGACGTTGACAATGATCACATTTACTGACAAAATTATGAAAGTCTTTGTGTAATGTCGGCCATCAGAGTCTTGATTGTTGGATCTTTTTAGTAGTTGTGTATGACTGAAAATGTCCTCTAGCTGGTCCATAGTGCACTTCATGCATAATGATTTCCATTTCGTTCTCTAAAACGCATCGATGGAGTAATTCATCCAAGCCCATTTTATATAGGAATCTATTAATTAGACTATATGGTGTAACTTTCATTACTAGAATTTTCTTCTTTTTGGTACTCATTCCCTCAGGTGCTTGACCATTTTCTAAGAATTGTGCTATCTCTTGTAGTTTTGTAGGGACAACTTATATTTGAAATAGATGCGCATCTGGTAGATCGTCTTCGACTCCTGTCGATTCCTCCCCTGTGTCGATTCACGACAAGTGGTTGGGTCCAACATTTAGCTTTCTTGGTCGGGATACTACTTCAAATTTGAATTCTTGGAATAGTAACAACCATTGACATGTTCTTCCATGGAGTAAGGGTTTGTTTACTAGATATTTCAGTGCTTAGTGATCGGTATAAAATATAAAGGGGTTCAATAATAGATAATGTCAATATTTTTGGAGTGCAAAGACCATTCCTAATGCTTCCATTTCTGCCATGGAATAATTGTGTTCTGCTTTGTTTAGTTTTATGCTAATGTATACTATTGTTTAGTCCATCCCATCATCTCCTGCTTGTGTTAATATTGCGCCTATTGCTATTCCTGATGCGTCAATGTGTACATGAAATTTGACTAACCAATTTGGAAATCTGAGAATAGGTGGTTCGACTAATTTTTTCTTTAAAGTGTCAAAGGATGCATCACATTCTTCAGTCCATTCAAACTCTTGATCTTCATTTAATAGTTCTTATAAAGGGTATGTCATATCTGAGTAGTGATGAATGAATTTCCTTTAATAACATGTATGACCTAATAAGATTCTGACTTGTTTTGGATTCACTGGGGGTTTTAAGTCAAGGATTATTTTTATTTTTGCAAAGTTGAATTTGTTTCCTTCTTTGCATACAATATGTCCCAATAGAATTCCTATAGGGGTTAAAAATATGCATTTCTTTATGTTGAGTGATAGTTGGATATGTCGGCCTCAGTCTAGCATTTCACTTAACCATTTGCAGTGATCTTTTAGCATGGAGTATATAATCCAATCATCGAAGTATACAACCATTGTTTTATAAATGTATTCCTAAAAATATTTAACTGCTATTCTTGAGAATACAACTGGTGCATTTTTAAGACCAAATGACATAACTTTATAAGTAAATGATCCAAATTCATAGACGAATGTTGTTTTCTTTTGGTCCTCTTTGGTGATTGGTACTTGATTATATCCTGAAAATCCATCTATAAACGAGTAACACTCGTGTCTTGTGACTTCCTTTAGGATTTCATCTGCAAATGGGGTTGGAAATGGGTCTGTCAAGGTGACTTTGTTTAGCTCTCGGAAGTTGAGACAGATTCTCAATATTATTGGGTCATGTTTTTTCGGTTGTATGACCATTGGGATTTCCCATTCCGATTGGTTGATTGGATAAATGATTCTCGCTGGTAGCATATTGTTGATCTCCTTCTTCACTATCTCTTTGTATTTGTGAGCAAGTTTGTAAGGTCGTTCTTTACAGGTCTTGCATCTGGTTTAATATCGATCTTCATCTCACCCATTTCCTGAACTAACCCTTTTAGGTCTGTATAGTCTCGTGCGAAGACATCTTGGAATTATTTTAATAAGTTAACAATTTATGTCATTTGTTCCTCATTCCAATAATCACCTATTCTTGCAATTTTTGGTCTATTGTCATTGGAAATGTCATTTGCTTTCATTTTAACCTTTGCATCCATCCATTCTGGTGCCTTGCTTTCATTTATTTGTCAACTTCCTTCTTTAAATTGTGAGAATGATGATGGGAAGTCTTCTTCCGTCATCCGGTCAGTATCTTCTTTTGATTCAATTTTGAATATTGTTATAATTTGTTTTGTTGTTTTCGAGTGATCATATTTCGACTGAAATATTTTTCCCTTTGTATGTTTGGTTTCTAGTTGAAGTCTTGTCGACTGTGGTATTTTATTAGACTGAATGCTATATGATGATGTTTTTGGTCGGCTATGATCTTGTATCGGGTTGCTCTAGACAATTGGTTGTATGAATGTTTTTATTTGTTTTGTTGCTTCGACTAGTTTGTAATCTTTCGGTATGAATTTGAAGTCTTTGATGAAGTCCTCTTTTAGTTCTTTCCATAAGAATGTTTTTCCTCATTCTTCTTCCATATTATACCACTTATTTGGTAAATCGTCTAATGTTGATGGAAATAAGTGCAGCCATATTCATTCATATTTGTAACCAAGTCTTCTCCATTCCTTTTCACATATACTTATGTTTTTTTTTCGGGATATTGTCCTTGTGTGAAGATTGGTACTTGTGATTTGTTTGTTAGCTTCTTCCCTCTGAATCTTTCAAAAAGTAAGTTTAAGTTGTCATCCATGTTTGTAGTCTCGACTGATGGGTGTCCCACCATCGAGCAGCTTGACCTGTAAACGTTTCGACCAGTCTTTGAAGTCGGCCATGCTCACCTATGTTCTTGGAAACTTGTTCAATATGAAGTACTAATGATTCTCTTTCTTTATATCGAAGAGACTGACTGTCTTCTATTTTAATTGGTGCTAAATAAGGGTGTTCCCTAATTTTTCTTTCGAGTATTTTTGGTATGATGGACAAAGAGAAACATTTTCGTGTCGGTTTTCTCGGAATGCCCTGAATGTTCCATCATCCCTTTGCTTGGGTTTCGTATTTTTCCATCTCCCAGACATATAGTTCTGCATCTAAGTTATATCTTACTGAGTCTTGGTTTCCTAAATGAAGTTCCCCATATATATTTGGTTCAGTATAGTCTTCATTATTTTGTATTTGATACAGCTATCGGACGTTGACCTCTTCATCTTTGGGTTATGTCCATGGTTCACCTTATGAAGGATGAATAGGAACAATTACTTTCTTCCCATTCCCTTTAATATTTATCCTCTCTTTATCTAAGGAAATCGATGCCTTCATCTTTTGACCCCAAGGCTGACCCACTAAGGCTGTGAAGGATCTTGATCATTCCTTAGGGTTAATGATTTCAAAGTCAAGTTTTGCTGCAGTAATTCCTTTATGGTTATGTCACATTTCTCCATACTCCAATAGGTTCAATGATTCCTTGGTCAACTAACTTTAAATATATGCCTGATTCACTTAGTCGAGGTCTTCCCAATTGTTCCCAAGTAGCTCTTGTCATAATGTTCACTTGAGATCTGAAGTCGAGAACAACTTGTTAGATATGATATCCTTCAATCTCTAAGTTGAAAAGTGCGTCAACATCACTCTTATATCTTTTATTTAGGGTACAGATATTATTGGTTTGTTTGTCCATGCCAAATTTGTTCTTAATAGTGTATAATAAATCAATAAATTGTGCTACTGAGTTATCATTATGTATTAAGTTAAGTATTTCTGGAGATATATTATGTCGACTGTCATTGCTTTCTTCTTGTCTAGCGAATTCTTGAAACATATTTGATGCATCATTATATAATTTCTTTTTCTTTATAGGATCAGGTTAGTCATCTTTTCTTTTTAGCTTACTTATTCTTGGATTATCATTGCCAATTTTTGGTCCTTGTCTAGTGACTATTTGCAAATTATTTGTACGAATTACATTAGAATTTTGAACACATGACAAGACATTAACATTTTTATTTTTATTTATTTTGTCGAGCATGGTGGGATAATCCTCTAAAGAGTGATCGCCCACACCACAACTAGTACAAAATTTGAGATTGGTCTGATATTTGTATGGACAGTCTGCATATTGGTGACCTTCATTATGGCACGTGAAGCATTGGATTGGTCGTCATGGTCTATTGTCCTGATTTCCAAAGAATATGCCTCAACCTTCATATCCCCCATGATGATTATTGTCATACCTACGCTCATATATTTGGCCTTCATATATTTGGTTTCTTTTCTCATTCTATTCACTATTATTGTTGTTCTGTGCAACAATGTTTTTTTTATAAACTACATGATATTTCTGTTGGTTCTTCATGTTTAAGTGACAGCCGTTTGTTGAATGAATCTTGACTTCACAGATTGCACACCAAGAATATTTTTCATTTTTCATGTTGAATAGACAATCTTTTGTCACATGTAGCCCATGTTCCTGGCAGATGTCACAGAAGCATTTTTTTTGAACAAAGCGTACATCTTGTCGAAAATTGTCTTTAGTATTTCGGGTCATTGAGAGTTTCGTACACCAGATGTCTTTCCCTTTGAGGTTAAGTTTTCGTAATGATTTCTGTATTATTTCTAATTGTTCTTCGATACGATTGTCCATAGAGTGTGCTGGGTAGTCCTTGCCCATATCGACTTGTAACGCCTTTGTGAGTGCATCTTCATATGTATTAAATGTGTCCTGACTAATGTGCCTTCAGATTTTTTGTGATTCCTACAAGAAACCATTGGATTAATAGTTGATCATCTATGTTCTAATCCAGTTGGCTAAGCAGGTCCTTCATCCTTTTATCATACTCCCGGAAAGTCTCCATTGGTTTCTAGACTGTCATTTTTAACTTTTTTGCAACCAAATGCTTCGCATCTAGTGTTTTGAAGAATGAAAAAATTGTTTCTTAATTTATTATTTGGTCACATTAGTAATTTTCTCAGTGTATCTCATGTACTAGGTTAGTACTCTCTTTTTCAAAGCACCGACGAACTGGGCCATCTGAGGATCTTTATTTTCTACTATGTTTTCTTCCCATGTCGATTCAAAGATGAACCAGTGTTGTCTGGGATCCTAATCGCCCTCATAGAGGGGGATGTGTGCAGCATCATGCCCCATGTCGTCGGCATCGTCATCTCATTTGGATGGTGGTGTTCGAGTTGGTGGGGGTGGTGGGATACTCTTTGTAACCCTGTGTTGTTCACAACTATTTTAGATGGAACTCTTGTTCCCGTCGGAAGTTTTGTTTGTCGATTCTTACTCGACAAGTTATTGGTCTAGTTAAACTCCTTCTGTCGATATCCACATAAACTTTTGTAGCTGGGATATCCTTCCTTGTGAGTCTAAATGACCTGTGTGCTCTAAAGTTGTGTTTGTTTGGGGGGGCGCTCCTTCATGTTCTGGGTAGATTAGGTGGATAATGCAGTTGGATGGGTCAGATTGAAATGTAACCCAGTTTCCTTCATATGGTCGGTGAATTACAACATGGTCAACATCATTTCCATCACCATCTAGTCGACTCCATACATCGAAATCACCAGCTTGTAGTCCTAAGTCTTCTTCGACAATGTCTTGCGCTCGGGAACTCTGGTTCGAATTTGTCATAGATTGAGGTCTTACGCATTGGGGTATGCTGATTTGGAGAGATTCACACTACTATCCATAAATATTCCTCCATAGGTGACACTTCTTCATATATGCCCTCTTCTTGTCGGTCATGACCCAACTCTAGCGTATTTTCTTCATTTTCTATCACTCTGGCGGCCATTCTTCTCTTAAGCACAATGGATTTCTCTCTAAGTTCATCCCTTCTCTTCTACCTCTTCTCTCTTTCTATTTTTTGTAAATCCAGAGTGCTTTTGTGTGTCACTATCTGACTTATTTCTTTCTTGGTATGAATTTTCATTGTTGGCAGTGGCATTTTCTTTAACGACTAGAATTCCTCTATTCTACCCCAAAACATGACCAACTACCCCCCCATAGCCTACCCAATGCTTTAGTAATCCTGGGTGGTTCTGTCTATTTGCTTAGAAGATATTCCCACTCCCTTTCTACGACAAACTTCTCCCACACTTTTTGCTTTTCTGCCCAGTTAGTGTTCGATGGCGGCTCGATTAATAATGGATGAGGCTCAACAATGTGTCCTACTACCCTGTAGATCAGGAATTTAAATAACAAATTCGGTAGTAAGCAAAGAAATTGTTCAGTGAAGTCATTATAGAACCTTTCTTTGATACTCTCAACAAAGACTCTTTCTTCTACAACACGTTCTTCACAAAACTCGTCCGCAGTTTTTTCAAACCACTCCAATAAGTTTGTTCGTCCACCTCTTGTCAATCTTCGGAGTAACTCTTTCTCTTTAGTTTCTACCATATTTTTCATCTATTAACTTCTTCAGAGACTGAGGTATAGATTCTAAAAAATTCTCATGTGTTTCGGAGAAGAATTTCTCCTTAGTTTGGGAAATAATCAGTCTATTTCTTCGAGCGTAATTCTACAAATAGTTCACGATCTTACGTTCCCACCAGTCCTTAATATCTTTCTATGAGATCATCTGTTAATAGTCATTTCATCTGTATATGTACTAAAGGAAACATAACCAATGTTGTAATCACTCAAATTGCAAGGTTACCAACAATACACATAAAAAATCATATAATCATAATAAAGACAAGAGACAAGAATAGTGGGTAGAATAACAACGTATATTACACAATAACACATGTGGATTCATACATACATCAAACCGAACCAATTTCTTATCTAGCTCAACAACATATATATATGAATGCAAAATAGTTACAAATAACTACTTATCGGTTCAGTTAAGTGACACGACCTATGAGGCCGACATAATCTCTAATTAGTCGGCTAACCAACTAGCTCCTCCAACATTGTGTAAAGAAAGAATAGAACCATTATGGAAGCAGCGAAGACAATGATTCATGACCAAGACCTTCCCATGCATATGTATGCTAAATCAGCAAGAATAACTGTGTATGTGTAAAATATATGATCTCATAGTGCTCTTGGATTCAGGAATCCTGAAGAAATGTATACAAGAAAGAAACCTGAAGTGATCCATCTCAAGATATTTGGTTGTCCAATATATATTAATATTCCTAAAGAGAAGAGAACCAAGTTGGATCCTTCTGGAAATAAGGTAATATATACTGTGAAGTCTCCAAATCCTTCAGGAAATACATTTCAGGATTCCATCATATAGAGATTAGTAGGAATGTAACATTTGACGAAGAAACAAATCTTAAGAAATCCAAAAGGTGTCATCTTGAATAAGTACATGAAGAGGATGTGCCTCCAAAAAAGGTAGAAGTTGAACCCTCTCCTGAAATAGTAGCATCAGAATATCATGACATGCTAGAACCTCAAGGACCCCCTACTATGGATATATCTCGAAAGAGAAAACCTGCATGGGTAACATAAATCATACAAGAAGCAGATAAGTATGGAGCTCCAGAAGGCTCCACAATAACAAGAAAGAGATTAAAGCCATTCTCCAATTATGTAGCTTTGATGTGTGATATTGTAGATCAAGAACCCACTGGTTACAAAGAAGCTACATAGAAGAAAGAATGGGTGGAAGAAATGACAAAAGAATACCAGTCAATAATGAAGAATGATGTTTGGGATATAGTACCCAAACTAGAAAACAAGAGTTTGGTATCTTCGAAGTGGATCTACAAGATAAAATATGTAGCTGATGGAAGTATTGAAAAATACAAGGCAAGATTCGTGGCCAGAGGATTCTCTCAGAAAGAGGGAATTGATTATGAAGAGACATTTTTTCTAGTAGAAAGGTACACTTCCATCAGAACCATCATGGCACTTACTTCCATGATGAAGTGGGATCTACACCAGATGGATGTAAAGACAGCCTTCCTGAATGGTGTGATTGAGGAAGATGCATACATCGAACAACCACAAGGATTTGTAGTAAAAAACATAGTGAATCATGTATGTAAGTTGAAAAAGGATCTATATGGACTAAAGCAATATCCTAGAGTTTGATATGGAAGAATAAATATCTTCTTGACAAGCTTGGGCTTTACCAAAAGTAAAACTGATCCTAACCTTTACATGAAGGTTATGGATGATAAACCTGGCATACTATTGTTGTATGTGGATGATCTATTTCTAAGAGGAAATGAGAAACATATTGTAGATTGCAAGAAGAAGCTAGCTGAAGAATTTGAGATGAATGATCTTTTATTGATGCACTATTTTCCCAAGATGGAAGTCTGGCAGAGGCTAGAAGGAATATTTCTGAACCAGGGAAGGTATGTAGTGGAAATCTTGAAAATATTTGATATGTTGGATTGTAAAGGCATGGCCACACCCATGGATACCAACCTAAATTTGTTCTCTGATGAATCATCAGAATTAGTAGATATGACTCAGTACAGAAAAATTATTGGGTTGTTGATGTATTTGACAAATACAAGGCCAGATATATGCTTTGTTGTGAACACCTTGAGTTAGTATCTAGTTAAAGCTAGATGGTTTCACCTGATAGATGCAAAGCATGTGATGAGGTACCTAAAAGGTACAATAGACTTTGGACTATACTATGATAGAGATCAGGCCTATAGATTGTATGGATATACAGATTCAGATTGGGAAGGAAGTGCCGCAGATAGAAAGAAAACCTCGAGTGGATATTATTGTATGGGATCCGCCATGATCTCATAGTTTAGCAAGAAACAATCTATTGTTTCTCTCAGCACGGCTGAAGAAGAGTACATAATAGCTTGGTCTGCTAGTTGTGAAGCGATATGGATTCACAAGAGGATGTGAGGTCTATTTGACATGAAGTTGGATACCACAGTGATTCTATGTGACAACCAAAGTTATATAAAGATGACAAAGAATCTTTTGTTCCATGATAAATCAAAGCACATAGAAATTCAATATTTTTACAGAAGGGATATGGTACAGAAGGGAGCTATAAAAATCCATTATGTGAGTACCAATGAGCAAGTTGTTGATGTGCTGACCAAGCCTCTATCTCGAGTAAAGTTTGAATACTTATGTGACAAGCTTGGTTTAGTCCAAAAGGACTTTCCTCGCAAGGAGGAACGTGGATGATACAGATCCATCCTTGAAAGGAGGAACATTGATGATGATGATACTGACTTTACTTGCAAGGAGGAATGATGAAGATATGGACCTTCTCGAAAAGGTGGAACAGGTTGAAGATATGAATCCTCCTCGAGAAAAGGGGGAGCAAGTTGATGATATTGATCCTCCCTACAAATGGGGAGTGATGATGAGACTGTCATTGATGATGGGATGGCATTAATGCTCCAGTACAAAAGAGGGCAAGTGTTCCTGCAGATGCTGATAAGGTTCGACATTCACTTGTGGATGAGAGTATCCTCTTTTGAGGATGGTCTTGAAGATAATAACACTTTTCTCTTGAGAGTGGTTCTATCTTTTACCGGCTTAAGAATGGTCCTGTAGACGATACTCTCACATGGAGAGTGTACCTACATTAATTTATAGATGTCGTAGAATAACATTCGCTTGGGAGTGGTCCAAGATTTAAAGTTAAGGATTCTCTACGATGATTCCTTACAGATGATAAATTTTTCACTTAGGTGTGGATGACATCTATAGTTGCAAACTATACTCTCAGATCAAGAGTGTACCTACATTCATTTGTAGATGTTGTAGAATAACACTCGCTTGGGAGTGGTCCTAGATTTAATGTTGAGGATGCTCTATGATGAGTCCTTACAAATGACAA
This sequence comes from Pseudotsuga menziesii, assembly GCA_001517045.1. Taxonomy (NCBI): domain Eukaryota; kingdom Viridiplantae; phylum Streptophyta; class Pinopsida; order Pinales; family Pinaceae; genus Pseudotsuga; species Pseudotsuga menziesii. The sequence goes on along the minus strand of LPNX010863756.1, from coordinate 24,258 downwards.
GTCCTACATTTAGTTGTGGTTTATATCTACAGTTTCAGACGATACTCTCACATGGAGAGTACTCCTGCATTCATATGTATATGTCATAGCATAACACTCGCTTGGAGTGGCCCTAGCCTTAGCAAGATGAGGATAGTATACATTCAGTCTTGCATTCAGTTGAGATTATAGGTCCTGCATTCATCTGCAGATGAGATCTACATTCAGTTGTAGATGAAATGGTCCTACATTCATTTATGGACGATCCAGCTGGTCAATACTATGGACACTCCTCGTTAAGGAGGAGTAGGCTTATGAGGATTGCATCATCATTGGAATTATGTTCTAAAGTGATAGGGATTGATAATCCTACAAAGAGATCATGTGTACTATAGGTAGTTTTGTGGAAAAGGATCAAGAAGATAGAAGTTCTACAGCAAAGGATCAAGAAGATCGAAGTTCTACGAAAAAGTCTCAAGAAGATCAAAGTGTTGTTGCAAAGGCTCAAGAAGATCGAAGTGTTGCTGCAAAGGATCAATAAGATAGAAGTGTTTCTACAAAGGATCAATAAGATCTAAGTGATTCTGTGAAGGATCAAGAAAATCGAAGTGTTGCTGCAAAGGATCAAGAAAATCGAAGTGTTTCTACAAGGGATCGAAATATCAAAGTGTTGCTGCAAAGGATCAAGTGATCAAGTGCTATAGAAGATGAAGACTGAGTGATGTATAGGATGATGTCCCAGTACTGAATATATTGAATATATTCCAGTAACTATTCCAGTTGCTGATGATTGTTGAAAAATTCCTATGATGTATAGATGTGTTACCTTGATACTGTTGAAGATGCTCTCTCTCGTTACTCGTCTAGTTGATGATGTCATTGTTAGTATAATACCATTCTCGGTAAGGGGGGTGTTGAAATATTATAACTTCGAAGAATACTCTAAATGTATTTTACTGGTGTACCCCAAGGGAGATGTCTTATTCCTCCGTTGGGATGTTACTATTGTATTTGGTCATCATAGGGTCATGAGTTAAAGCCTCCATTGTAAGTCAGGTCAATAGTACCCTAATGAATATAATATAATATTTTCTTGATAATTCCTACGTGAAGTCGGACCAGTCAGTTTAGTGGGGACGACTTATTAGGTGAAATGTCAAGTGAAAAAAGAGTATAAATAGAGGAGTTGTGTTCCTCATTAGAGGGTGTTGAAATATTGTAACTTTGAAGAATATTCTAAATGTAGTTTACTGGTGTACCCCAAGGGATATGTCTTATTCCTTTGTCAGGATGTTACTCTTGTATTTGGTCATCGTAGGGTCATGAGTTAAAGCCTCCATTGTAATTCAGGTCAATAGTATCCTAATGAATATAATATAATACTATTTTGATATTTCCTAGGTGAAGTCGGACTAGTGAGTTTAGTGGGGCCGACTTATTAGGTTAAATGTCAAGTGACAAAAGAGTATAAATAGAGAATTTGTGTTCCTCATTAGAACACAAACTCACACTTGTGTATTTCACATAGGAGAGAGAGAGAGACATGCCAACAAGGAGGAGGATTACCTGTTTTTGGGGTTTTATCTTATACATCTATATAGAGGAAGTTTTGCTGGTTTTTCTTCCCCTTAATGGTTTCCTAGGATAAATCTGTGTCTATCTTGTGACTATGTTTCTTTCAATTATTATGCATATTCTACTGTTGTGAATTTGGATTAAGCACTAATGATATCTAGCTAAACATATGAAATCTTAACAATTGAATCTAGCCATTGTTAAACTATGAATGAAGACTTATTCAAATAAAGAAGGGATTCTTTCAATTCCACTATTTTAAAAATATAATCAATATCTCAAAATCAATAGAGGGTGTTGGTTAGTATAAAAAATGCACCTAAGTACAGTACAACTCAACTTAATTTGAAAGGTATAAAATACTAGTTGAAAGCTACAATTTACGCAAATGAACTTACAACCATTGTTCGTATTGAGTTTGAATCGATGATGATTTAATGCTTATGCTGTTGTATGATTACTTGATTATTGCTTCACTGATGTGCTATGTGATTACATGTGGTTTCTTTCTTGCTTGAAGATACTATGTTGGTACTTTAGCTTTATGTGTTGCTGACTGTTCAATGATTGATTGATGTTGCTTCTGTATATTTGTCCAAAACCTATAAAAAAACACAAGGTAAAACCATGGCACATAGTACAAAGTTCCTAAGACCCCCTTATTCAATTTTGGGGTGGTCTTAGATGAAAAAAAAATATTCAAGGTTGGGACTTCTTCCCAAAAACACCTTATAACTCATGTATAAAATCACCCTTATAACTCCTTTTCGAGTTCACAAAATCCACAATTTTGCAAAACTCAAATAATTTGAGAGTATCGATATAACTCCTAAGAATTTTGTAAAATGAAAATTACTAATTCCCTTATAACTCTATTAAAAATTTCTATCTTTATATCTCTTTTACTACTCTAATGTTTATAAACGTTTCTTTATTTGTAACTCTATTACAAAATTCTATCGTTATTTGTACATAGTTGATGTTGAATGTATAAAAGTTTGGCAATAAAAGTTTGAAAATGACTAATCCCTTGGGATGGTTGCAAGTCAATTACATGTGTTAACAAAACATGTCATGGAGGCTCTTTGTGCATACATACTCTACTTTGGAAGCTAGATTTGGTATCTTACACTTCTAGGCAATGTCTTCATTGTTTGGTGAATCCCATAGTCATGTACACTGTGGATACTGGCCTCCTACATTCATGCAGTATTTCAGTAGAAAAACATGGGTATATTTCCTTCGTCAGAAGTTTGAAACTTTTGGAAAATTTAAGGAGTTTAAGGATTTGGTAGAAAACCAGAGTGGTCATGAACTCAAAGTATTGTGAATAAATATAGGGGGAGAATATCATTCAAATGAATTTCATGATTACTGCAAACATCATGGAATCCAAAGGCATTTCACAACAAGATATATACCTAAATAGAATGGTGTTGTAGAATGCAAGAACAAAACCATCATAAATATGGAAGGAAACATGTTGAAAAGAATAATATTGTCCCATGAATTTTGGGGAGGCACAATGGCTTGCGCAATTCATGTGTTGAGTAAATTTACAACCAAAATTGTGAAGAACATTGTACTAGAGGAAGCATGGACATGTATGAGTTGTAATGTTTCTCATTTTAGAATATTTGGTTGCATTGCTTGTGCCTATGTACCTAAACAACTAAGAAAACATCTAGGTGACATGAGTGAGAAATGTATCTTTCTTGGATATGCTGAAGAATCTAAAGGATACAAACTGCATAACCCCATTACCAAAATGGTTATCATCAACATAGAGGTGATTTTAAAGGAGGAAGAGTCATGGGATGGAACCATAGACAAGGTTGTGGAAGAAACAATACCCTAACCATAAGATGACGAAGAAGAAGAGCTGATTGGAAAACATGGTCAAGTAGCATCATCACGGACAACAAGAACTCCAGTAAATATACCCAGAAACTTAGTTAGAGGTGAAGCATCGAGATCAACATATCGATATACTCCTATTCTACAATTAGGTAATGAATCTGATCATAGTAATAGAAAGACTGGAATATTACAGTATAACTATAATGAATTGGATGCAAATACCAATTTTTCTTTTATTACTCTTCAACCTATGTTTTGTGAAGAAGAAGTAAAAGAAGAGCATTGGGTAAAATCTATGGATGAACAGATAGATTTCATTGAGAGAAATGACACATGGGATCTAGTCAACTTGCCAAAATATAAGAAACCTATTGGAGTAAAATGGTTCTACAATACCAAACTAAATGAAAAAGTTGATATTGATAGGTACAAGGCAAGGTTAGTTTCAAAAGGATTCTCGCAACAACTAGGAATTGATTTTGGAGAAAATTTTGCACCAATGTCTAGATTGGGCACAATGAGAGTAGTCCTAGCAATAGAAACCCAGAACAAGTGGAAAGTATATCATATGGATTCCAATTCGGCATTCTTGAATGGAATTCTTGAAGAAAAATTTTATGTGGAACAATCACAAGGGTATGAAATCAATGAACATGAAGAGAATGTTTACACATTGAAGAAAGCTCTATATGGTCAAGCAAGCTCCAATAGCTTGGTGCAACATAATTGATTTTTATCTAATCAACAAGGGTTTTAGAAAAAGTACCAATGAACCAACCCTTTACACAAAGGTAAATCGACATGTACACATTTTAATAGTTTGTTTATATCTTGATTACATGATTTTTATAGGTGACCTATCATTAGGTGACAGATCTTGGATTAATGAAGTTCTTTATTGTATTAGAGGTATAAAAGTGAGAAAAAGGTATATTTATCTCTCAAAGTAAATATGCTAATGAAGTGCTTAAGCAATTCAGAATTCTTAATTGCAAATCAATTCCTACACTAGTTGCAACAGGTACAATGTTTAGCAAGGATGATGACAACCCCAAAGTATATCCAACATTGTTTAAGAGACTTTTAAGAAGTCTCATGTATCTTATAACTACAAGACCAAATATTATGTATGTAGTCATATTAATCCCACATTCATGGATTCTCCCAAAGACTCACATTGGCAAGTTGGAAAAAGGATCTTAGGATATGTTGCAGGGACTTCAAGTCATGGAATTGTATACTCAAGCACCGAATATGATGTATTGATAGGTTTCACTGACAATGATTTTTAAGGAAGTTTAGATGACAAGAAGAGCACTTTTGGTCATGTTTTTCATCTTCAATCAGGGATGATTTCATGGGCATCAAAGAAGAAACCCATTGTGACTATTTCATTAGCAAAAGAAGATTATGTAGCAACAACATCGGCAACATGTCAAGCATTCTGGTTACATAGAGTTTTGGAAGGTCCTTAGAAGAAAAAATAAGGACCAACAACAATTTATTATGACAACAATTCAACAAGCTCCCTATCCAAGAACCATGTATTTCACGAGAAAAACAAGCACATTGATACCAAATATCATTTCATAAGAGAACTTGTCAAAAATGGTGAAGTTCATGTTGGGCATTGTAATTCGATCTATTAATTGGTTGACATATTCATAAAGCCATTGACAAAAGAAAATTTTGAAACTCATTGAGACAATTTAGGCATTGTAAAAGCTACATTAATCAATGGTCGTAATTAACGGGGTGTGTTAGTGTAACACCCTGGTTTTGACCCCGTTTGCATTAAATGTATATGATGTACATATTGTAATTAATCATGGTGTGGAGCTAAAGGCAAAAGCCCCACCATCGATTTGGTTGTGTTATGTTTCAGCGATTGAAATCGTTGCCGATGGTATATCGTGATATACGGGACATTACAGTTTTGGCATCATGTAAATATGCATCTTTAATTAAAATGAACCCCAACCATCTATGTCAATGCAACCATGATAAAAAGGGCATGATTTTCCTAAGGATAAGGGGGGGAATTCTTAAACCTTGAACCATTGGGGAATAGCCAAGTGTCAACTACCACATTAAAAACCCTAATGCTAGTTGGGCAGTTATTTTTGGGAAGTGGTGGGTGGAAGGACTGTTAGTCTTTGCCCACACGCCCACTCCACCAGCAGACTCTTCATCCTCACATGGAAAGGGAAAACACTACCCATTACTCCATTCTTGCCTATCCTCATGCACAGGCTGGAATTTCTCATCCTCACACACAAGATTCTTCATCGTTTTCCTCATGCAGAGAGCTGGAGAAATCGCTTACTGTCACCCATGATTTTCCTGTGAAGGAGTCATTCAGGATTTCTACTGTGGGTGTATGTTTTTCTGACTAATTTGTGGCCTGTATATATGTTTTCCTCCTATCCATGCTGAGAGTTTGATTTCTCTTCCATTTTCGGGCTGTGTGTCTTCCCGTTGCTTCAATGTTGAGATTGGGTTGTTGTTTTCCCCATGATTATGTTTGTTGTGGGTTTATTTGCATTTGTGGGTTGTTGTGGATTCCTATTGAGTCGTTTTGGCCACGATAGGGCCAAGAATGACTCAGGGATTGAATTTCCCAGTCAAAGCTGTGAATGGCTTGGTTTTGCTGTGTGTATGTAGTGGTTGGTCTTTGGACTATGTTGGAGTGGGAATGAAGGTTGGAGTATGCTTGATAAACCTGGTGTGCTTGGGAGCCACACAGATAGAGCTATAGGGTTGGATTTCTTCTCCACAACCCCTGAATAGCACTGGAAGGGAGGCCAGGGCCTAAGGGACAGTGTAGTAGAGAAGGGACTGATTTCCTTGTGTTGGGTGTGTGTGGGTGTCGTAGAAGTCAGGCTAGTTCTAGTTTAGGTGTCCTTAGCTCTTCAATGAGCTCACCAGCTTAGAATTCATCTTTTCCCAGCTCCTTGATGGCTTGATAAACCCAACTGTGTTGGCTTGGCTGATTTGTGTATCCTTGGCTATGTGTAATCTTGCTTGTTCCTTATTCCTTGGGGAATCATGCCCAGATTGGGGGTGGCAGAATTGCTGAGAGATTAAGGAGCATGTTGACCTATGGTTGGGTGGAATGTTGCAGCAACGTAGCTGGTTGTGGGATGAGTTCTTTATAAGATATGTATTCTTGTCTATTTCACTTATGCAATCATATTTGATGTTTAATGAATTATGATGAACATGTTCAATGCTTGAATGTATTAATCTTGTATATTTATCTAGGAACAAAGCATCAATCTCATCAAAGATTAATCAACAAATAACTCATGAAATGGTGTAATCGGTCTACATGAATAGTAGCCGCTCTGTATTCACATAAAGAATGAATGATTACAATTACAATGTCATGCTACAAGAATGAATGAATGAGCAATTCGAATCCTCAAGGAGTTCATTCGAATTGAATGAGTGAGTCTAGCTTAACTGACTGTAAGCCATAGTCCACACTCAGTTAACCACTGATCAAAACCCTAATTGACTCAACTGAACCCTAACTGAAGCCGAAGTGCAATAAATGACTGAGTCTCAACTGAAAGAGATCAAACACATGTCATAGCAAGCCAACCATCAAGTGCTAGCACTTCAATGACTGCAATGAACCCCGATGAGGTTAACTGAAGTTGAACTGAACATCAAAAGTTAGTGGAGGTGCCCCTGTTGACTCGAGTTCATTAATTTATCATTAAATAATCAATTAAATGAAAGGAGGCACCTTCACTGACCTGTTTAATTGATTGTAACCACCAATTAGCAATTAGGTGTATTAATATCACTCATATCACCCCCGAAGTCCTCAAGATAGCCTCCCCAAATGTAGGAGAAGGCTAAGTTAGCCTCCTTGACTAAAGGTAGGCATGGGTGTGACTAGATGATGACATTTAATGCTCCACTGATGTCAATTAATGTCAATAATACTTAGGATAGTTGTTTAACTAGGCCAATTCGACCAAAAAGAGTGTGTATGGTGGTAAATGTCTCCAACACCCCCCCTTAATCTATACTTAGGAGGAGTTAGAAAACACAAATGAATAAAAATGTAGGGCCCCAACAACTAAGGCCATAGGTCAACCTGTAGAATTCTGAAACTGAAACAATGCTCAAAACAAAATAAGTGAGGAAAAGAGGGAAAACCCCCCCCTCAAGCCGAACACTAAAAGTAGTCTGAATCACCTTGATGAACTCACCCCCAATAGTGAACGGAGGTAAGTGAACTTCTTTTCTGAAAAGTTCTTGGTGAATATGTTTGCAATCTACTCATCAGTCGGGAAGTATTGCAGAATGATGGTCCTGTCATGCACTAGCTCCCTAATATAGTGCATGTGGATCTCTACATGCTTGGTCCTCTGCCTGGCAACTGGATCTATGGAAATATTAAGAGCACCTTGATTGTCACAAAATAGGATAGTGGACAAAGTACTACCAAGATCAAACTCTGAAAGAATTCCTTGCAACCAAACTGCTTAGATGCAAGCATTCATCGCTCCTCGATACTCGACCTCTACTTAAGATAGTGCTATGGAAGCCTACTTTTTGCTTGACCAGAAAATGGGGTGACCACCAAACATGAATACATATCCATAAGTAGACTTTCGATCAATAGAATCACCCGCCCAATTGGAATCTGTGTATCCAACCATCTCTAGCTCGGAGTCTGCAGCATAGTGAATGACGTAGGTCCTAGTTCCCTGAATATACTGGAGGATCCTCTTGTATGACTTCCAATTAAGATCATGAGTCTGATGAATGTATCTTTATGTAGCATTCAATGCATAACAAATATCATGCCAATAATGTGTCAAGTACAACAAGCTACCAATCAGCTGTCGATAGATAGTGCAGTCCATGGGAGGTGTGCTTTTTCCTTCTTCAAGGATGATCCCTGAAAGGAAAGGGAATGGTGAAAGCCTACATTCAGCCATGTTAAACTTTATTAATATGTATGAAATGTGTTTGGACTGAGTGACCATAATCCCATCATAATTTTTCTCAATTTCGAGCCCCAAAAATTGTTTTAGAAGCCCCAAATCACTCATTTCAAAGGCATTGTGGAGAGCAGTTTTGATGGCTGAAATGGAGGCAACTGTGCTACCTGTGATCAGTAAGTCATAAAAATATAAAACAATTATAATTATATTACCATAATACTACTGTAAATACACATTTTTATCTGATCTACACCTCTGAAAGTTTTGCGAGAGAAGGAAGGCATCCATCTTGGAATACCACTCTCTTGGGGCCTGTTTTAACCCGTATAGTGACTTCTTTAGCTTGAAAACCAAAGATGGATCAGTGATGTATCCCTTAGGATGCTTCATGTATATCTCCTCATGAATATATCCATGCATAAATTTTTACTTAACATCCATGTGATGCACTTCCCAGTGCTTGGATGCTGAAATTGCCAAAACAAGGCGGATGGAGTCCATTTTTGCAACCGGTGCAAAGGTCTCATGGTAGTCCACTCCTTGGACCTGAGAGAAAAATTTTTCCACCACCATTTCCTTATATTTGTAGGTGCTTCCATAAGTATTAACCTTGGTCCAAAACACCCACTTGCATTGAACCAATTTCCTTCCCGGAGGAAGAGAAAGTAGCTCCCAAGTAGTGTTTTCCCGAAGAGAATTCATCTCTTCATCCATGGAACCTTGCCATCTCAGATCCTTCCGAGCATGATGGTATGGTTTTGGATATGAAACAATCATCAAATATAAATTTTTGGACAGAAAATTATCAGGACAAGAGAGCACAATACCTACTCTTTGAAAATCAGACCGGGTTCTCCTTGGATCATCTGAATTTCCAATGTTGTCTCCTACGGAGGAGAGTGCCTATCGGGCCCATGTAGGAAGATGATTTTGCACTTCAGGTTCTGATTCAGCATCTGATGATTGCTGTACATAGATATCAGAAATTATAGGATCCAAATCAGGGTCATCACCCCCAATTTCATCATCCAAATATTCAGTAGAATAGGAAGGAAATTCAGCAGTTTTCTCCTTCACTAGTTCCACCTCCTAAAGAGGCTCATCGAAATTGACACTTCTCTAAATGATGATCAGTTTGGTATTGATATATAGTAGATTTAAACCTTTAGATTCATAAGGATACCCAATAAATATACATTCTATGCTTTGCGGTTGCAAAGCCCTTCTTTTATCAAGCGGAATCCGGGCCCATGCAGTAGACCCGAACACCCATAGGTTCGACACATCCGACTTGTGTCCAAAGTATGCTTCAAAAGGGGCCTTCCCTTTCATGGATGAGTGTGGAACCATGTTCTAAATATATTCTCTAGCATGCATGGCCTCAGCCCACAAATTTTCAGCAAGCTTTTTGGATTCCAACATACAGGTGGTCATCTCCTTGAGAGACCGATTCTTCCTTTCCGCTACTCCGTTCTGCTGGGGAGTGTAGGGAATTGAATGTTGGACCTGAATACCAATTTGGGAGCATATGTTCATCAATTCATAACTAACATACTCCCCTCCATTATCATATATCAAGATATTGATCTTAATCCCAGAGGCATTTTTGATCAAGGCCTTCAATTCAGAAAATTTTTCACATACTTCAGACTTCTTTTTGAGAAAGAAGACCCATGTGTACCTTGAAAAATCATCAATAAAAGTAATAAGATACCTTGATCCATTCATGGATGTGACAGGTATAGGACCACTAATATCATAATTTATCAGCCCCAATATGCATGTAGCTTGGTTTGCCTTCCCCCGATCGAACTTGTGCTCAGGGTGTTTTCTAATCACACAGCCCTTGCAAATTCCCGTGGTTTCCTTGATGACCGGGATGCCTTCAACCATGGAGTGTTTCTGTAATTGCTGCAAATATTTGAAATTAAGATGGCCAAATCTCTCATGCAATAGTCTACTAACCTCATTTCCATGAGTTACCAGAGCGGTGGGCTTTGAATCCGCAACAAAGTGAGAGAACTCATAGGCTTTTGCATGATGGTTTGCAAGGCCTTTAGCAATGACTTTCCCGGATGCAATTTCTGTTATATCAACGTCATTTGGGATGAAAGAAACTCTCTTAGGAACTCCTGTATGTGTCATCCAATAGAAACTAAGGATATTTGATGCTGATGCCAGAGACGGTACATACAAAACATTTGAAAAAAATCCATTTTCAATATCAACAGTACCTTGTGCTTCTGAAATGATGGTGGAGTCATCTCCCATGTGGATGGGGATGGATTTGCTGGTCTCCAAGGATGGAAAGGAGTATTTTTCAGCCATCATGTGGTTCAAAGCTCCAGAATCAATCAACAATTCTTTGGACTTCGAATTGCTTGCCATGGGGGCATGACCTTTTTCATGCTGTGGTTCCCGATCTTGCTAATCTCTCCTCCGAAAGCTCTCTGGAAGATTGATGTGATTTCTCTCAAGGGGAGAGGTTTCCTCATAAAATTCTTCTTCATGCAGGCATGTTCAGGGTGGAAGTCCTTCCCACAATAAGAACACTTGAGTTTTTCCTTGCCATGGTGCCCTTTTCCTTTGTTCTTCCTTGAGCTGGAAGACTCATCATGCTGCTGATTTTCAACTCTAGGTTTAGGAGCATCAAATTTAGTTTTTGGATTTTTCTACTGCTTTCCTTTACCCTTCAGATATTTGGGCCACAAGTCATGAAGGGCTTGATCATGGGAGGATCTGATGATCCCCATCTAGACAAGCTTGTCATGTTCACATGTTAGGGACTCAATGAAGGCATTGAGTGTAGGAATCTTCCATCCAGGGGTTGTGAGCTTCCCCGCACGGAATGTAGAAAAAAAAACTAAATAATCAGCCCCAAGTTTGGAGAGTATGGCAAGGATGAGCTGATCATCCTCCTTCTCCACTTTGCATTGCTTCAAGAGTAAAACAATATGCTTGAACTTTGTGAAGAAATAATTCAAAGTCTCAAAATTGGAGGGCTGGAGAGGCATGAGTTCATTTTCGAGCTGGTAAACCCTCAAGTCATCATGCTTTCCATATAGAGTTTCCAATTTGTCCCATATTTATTTTGGATTCTTCATTCCTGCAAGATGGAAAAGAAGATCTCAGGAAATAGAGAGGCACAAGAAACCAAAGGCTTCATCCTTCTTGTTCAAGAATCTTGATTTTTCTATGGCTGAATCGGGCTCATCTTCACTGTCCATGGTGACTCTAAAGAGTCCTCTGGAGCGTAGCTGAATCTCCATATCACCTTTCCATGAGTGGAAATTGTATGGAGTCAAGAGATCTACTGAGGAGGCCATCTAGATATGCTGGAGTGAATGCTTCACCTGTAGAAATCTGAAAATCAAAACAAAAAGGGCAATGTAAGGTCGGATAGCCTGCACATTTTAGGCTTTCATCACACCTATCATAGTCAATCAAGCAAGCTTGTTCAAAAAGTTCTTTACTTGGGGTATTAAGTGGTAAGCCTTGGATTCTAGTGCAGTACTGGATTTTTGAGCTATTGCTCAAATTTCATGCAGAAATATGTCAAAAAGATTGTTTTTGAGAGATAGAGCTTCATCCCACCGTAAGCTCTGATACCATATTAATCTTGTATATTGATCTAGGAACAAAGCATCAATCTCATCAAATATTAATCAACAAATAACTCATGAAATGGTGTAATCGGTCTTCAGGAATAGTAGCCACTCTGTATTCACATAAAGAATGAATGATTACAATTACAATGTCATGCTACAAGCATGAATGAATGAGCAATTTGAATCCTCAAGGAGGTCATTCGAATTGAATGAGTGAGTCTAGCTTAACTAACTGTAAGCCATAGTCCACACTCAGTTAACCACTGATCAAAACCCTAATTGACTTAACCGAACCCTAACTAAAGTTGGAGTGTAATAAATGACTGATTCTCAACTGAAAGAGATCATACACATGTCATAGCAAGCCAACCATCAAGTTCTAGCGCTTCAATGACTCCAATGAACCCCGATGAGGTTAACTGAAGTTGAACTGAACATTAGAAGTTGGTGGAGGTGCCCCTGTTGACTCCAGTTCATTAATTTATCATTAAATAATCAATTAAATGAAAGGAGGTGCCTTCACTAACCTGTTTAACTGATTGTAACCACCAGTTAGCAATTAGGTGCATTAATATCACTCAGATCACCCCCGAAGTGCTCCAGTTAGGCTCCCTGAATGTAGGAGAAGGTTAAGTTAGCCTCCTTGACTGAAGGTAGGCGTGGGTGTAACTAGATGATGACATTTAATGCTCCACTGATGTCAATTAATGTCAATAATACTTAGGATAGTGGTTTAACTAGGCCAATTTGACCAAAAAGAGTGTGTATGGTGGTAAATGTCTCCAACAGAATATATGGCTTTGCTTCCGCTGTATGTTAAATAATTATGCATCTCTGCATGTGTTTACTTCCAAGCATTTTACTTCAGTTTATATGTATGTACATGTTCATGGGGCTAGTTTCGCAGTTGGCTAATGGCATGGTATCATCCTCTTCATTGGTCGAAGGGTCGGGGACATTACAAACTGGTATCAGAGCTCATGTTGCAACATGGGCCTCTATGGGCCATGAAGAATCAGTGATAGAGGCAGGTTGCCCTCTGCCCAGTGGGAAAATATGAGAATGACAGGAAAAATTCAACGAAATTTTTCTATGTGTGAAAAAAAATGCATAGCTTAGGCTGAAGCCCACCCGATACATCGGAGGACTTAGACGAAAGCTCATTCAATGCATCGGATAGCCTAGACAGAAGTCCACCCAATGAGGAAAGTGCGGAATGAAAATTTCAAAATTTGTTCAAGTCTGAGTTTGTCGGTGGAATCAGCAGAGAGGAGCCGAGGGATTTTGCAGTGAGGAGCCGAGGGTTTCGATGGAGAGAAGCCGATGATATTGGCTGCGTTAAGTTGAGACACAACCAACGAAGGAACCACGGAGGGAAAAGTTTTGAAATTTTTTCGAAGTATCGAGATCATCGGAGGGCATCAGCTGAAGACCGCTGAAACGTCGACTCAAATCAGATGAATACCACCGAAACATTGACACATTTAGATGGAAGGACTTTTGATGCCGCTAGAGGATAAAAGATGAAGATAGAGATGAGGTGTCGATGAGACTCGCTGGAAGGTAGCTAACACGGCGGCAGCAAGAAGAAGAAGATAAAAAGAAATTTTTTGAAATTTTTTTTAAGTGTTGAGAAGTGTCAAAAGTCTTCAATTGAAGAGCACCGATACATCGGCTCAGATCAGCTGAAGACCACCAAAACGTCGGCCCATTTAGATGGAGGGACCCCCGATGTTTTCAGAGGAGGAAGAGTAAAGAGCGCTGAAAATTTCAGCTAGAAAGGAATGAAGGTGTCGATACGTCGACAGGAAGTTGAAGTTGGAGCCGACAAAGCGGTTGGAAAGGAAAGAAGGCGCCAAAATGGCGGTGGAAGGAAGAGGATGAGAGAGCCGATGCGGCAATAGAAAATAAAGGATTTTTTTCTGAAAATTTTTCTAAGTAAAAAAAACATCAAAAAAATTTAGATGATCGGCTCGCTGACACGTCGGAGAAATTTAGATGATCGGCTCGCCGACACGTCGAAGAAATTTAGATGATCGGTCCACCGCCACATCGAAGAAAGTTAGAGGATTGGTCCGTTGATACATCGGAAGCTAGAGGAAGATCGACCCGAAACATCAGAAAAATTTAGTTGATTGGACCGTCGATGAGCATTGGATGAAAGATGAAGACCAGAATGCTGAAGTGTCAGAAGCTTAGTCAACTAGCGACCTGATATATCGGAAGCTTGGTCAACTAAGGACCCGATACATCGAAAGATTAGTTGGGAAGAGACCCAATTTAACAAAGGAAAATTTTGAGTTTTCAAGTGGGATTTATCAGCAAATTTCAGTGGTTTTTCAGTGGGATTTTTTTCAGCAGTTTTAGTAGATTTTCAAGGCTGAAAAGGAAGAAAATTTTGTGATTGGGAAAAATTGTTATTTTATGATTTTTCCAGGAGAAGGGAAGTAAGTCTGATTTATATCAATGCTATGTAGTTAACAGTTGTGTTACTAACACGTTTACAGAATCATAGAAACCTTCAAGGGAAGTATTCCAGGTAGTGCAGTTTGGTAAGTAAGTTGTCGTTCAGCCATGAGAACCCATGATGGATATGATGCTCAAGATTCCTACGAGCGTGCGTGAGATGCCATGGGATAAAATTTCAGTAATGGAAATGATGACATAGAATATAATGGAAGGAGATTCCAAGAGACACCATCAGATATTGCAGCCACCATGAGAAGCTTGATTAAAGCCTAGGAAGAGCAGCATCAGTTGAATGCTGCTATGTTGCAGAGTTTGATAGACTTGAAAAGAAATATAGACTCTAGACAGGGTACAATAAAACTAGAAGGTAGTAAGAGCAGTACTAGGAGAAGACGAAGGACTTCTAGTAGATCATCTGACTCTGAAGAATCCAGCGGGGATTCAAGCTCTTCTTCTCGCAAAGGAAAGAGAAATAGGCACCATAGGGATCACTCTCAGGATGAATTTAAGAAGGCTAAACCTCCTACATTTGATGGTGAGGTAAAGACTAGACAAGAGGATGAAGCTTGGCTTCTTGGGATAAAGAAGTACTTCCAAGTTTAGGATTGTTCAGGAAACATGAAGGAAAGGGTTTCCATGTTCAATCTGAATGGAAGGGTATCCATTTAATGGGAGCACTTCAAGAAAGTAAAGAAGATCAGTGAAAGGAGGCTTAAGTGGAAACAATTCAAGAAGTATTTCAAGCAGAAATACCTCTCTGATAGGTATTATGATGACAAGATTAAGGAGATCCATGAGCTGAGATTGGGATAGCAGACCATGGAAGAGTATGCAAATAAATTCTTGGAATTGTTGAGGTATGTCAGGTACATCAAAGATGAAAAAGTGAAGGTCCAACGTTTTCTAAGTGGATTGCATCAGTCTTACAAAGCCAGAATTGAGTTTTATGAACCTAGAACTATTGAAGAAGCAATAAGGAAGGCTAAGTATTGCTATGGGAAAAGAAAAGGTAAAACTGATTACCATAAGGCACGAAAGGACAAGAAGAATGAGAAGTTTGACCAAAGAAAGAAAGGTTTCAAACCTTCTAACTTCAGGAATCAGTAGAAGCAGCCATCCCAAGCTATGAGTAAGCCATTTGGAGTAATAGGAGAAAAGACTAAAGATCCACAGCAAAATAGAGGACCACTCCAATGTTGGAAATGTGGAGGACCCCACATGCACAGAAATTTTCCACTCGAGAATGAGAGTTCAAGGCCAGCTTACAACCTTCAAGAAGCAGAAATAGTGGGTCAAGTAGCAAGGGCAATCCCTAGGATTTATGCTGCACTAGATGATCGCCAGGTAGATCACCAATCAACTATGGTTGAAGTTCTAGGTAAGATTATTGAGAAATCTGTTTCTATTTTGATTGACCTTGGTCCTACTAACAGTTACATTACTCCTAGAGTAGTGGAGATTTGTGCTTTTAAGAAAGTAAAGCATAGAAAATATTCGTTAGTTCAGCTAGCCATTGGAACTAATAGAAAGGTTAGTGAAGTGGTAGAGAAATTTCCATTGGTCATGAATGGGTTGGTCACTTGTGTAGATCTGAATGTTCTACCACTTGGTTCCTATGATGTTCTCATTGGAATGGATTGGTTAGAATCTCACAGGGTAAAGCTTGACTGTTATAATAAGATCTTTGAATGCATGGATGAAGAAGGGAACCCAGTAGTTGTGAGAGGTATTCCAAAGGTGATTTCAGTATGGCAGGTTTCAGGAATGCAGTTGAAGAAGTTCTGTAGGAAGGGTTTCCAGTTGTATGCAACTCATATTTTGGAGGCATCAGAGGACGAAACTCCTAGGTTGGAGGACTATCAGGTGTTACAGGAATTCAGGGATGTGTTTCCTGATGAGATCCCAGGGCTTCCTCCAACGAGGGACATTGATTTCACAATTGAACTTGTGCCAGGAGTAGCACCTGTGTCAAAGACACCCTACATGATGAGTACACCAGAGATGCTAGAGTTGAAGATGCAACTACAAGAGTTGTTGGAAAAGAAGTATATCAGGCCAAGTGTGTCTCCTTGGGGAGCAGCAGTTCGGTTTGTAAAGAATACAGATGGTACACTCAGGCTTTGTATTGATTATAGACAATTGAACAAGGTTACTGTGAAGAATAAATATCCTTTTCCTAGTAGTGATGACCTCTTTGATCAAATGAGAGGAGCAAAGGTATTTTCCAAGATTGACTTGAGGTATGATTACCATCAGGTGAGAATCAAGGATGAAGACATTCATAAGACAGCCTTCAGAACAAGATATGGACATGATGAGTTTGTAGTGGTACCATTTGGTCTCACAAATGCACCCGCTACCTTTATGTTCCTTATGAATAGTGTCTTCAGCAGGTATTTGGACAAGTTTGTTCTTGTTTTCCTTGATGGCATTCTTATTTATTCTAAGAATGAGGAGGAGCATGAAGAGCATTTGAGATTAACATTGCAATTGCTGAGGGAGCATCAAATGTATGCAAAGCTGAGCAAGTGTGACTTCTATAGAGACATAATTTATTATTTGGGTCACATTATCTCAGAAGAGGGTATATTTGTGGACCCTGAAAAGATTGAAGCGATTATGAATTGTCCTACTCCAAGAAATGTGAGAAATGTAAGATCTTTTATGGGATTTGCAGGATACTACAGGAGGTTCATTGAAGGATTCTCCAAAGTTGCACATGCCATCACTTCTTTGCAAAAGAAGGGGATAAAGTTTGAATGGACATCAAGGTGTGAAGAAAGCTTCCAGCAGTTGAAAAATATTCTCACTAGTGCACCAGTATTGAAAGTTGCAGATCCAGAGAAGGATTTTTTGGTGTGTACCGATGCATGCGGATAAGGGCTTGGAGAATTCCTTATGCAAGACAACCACGTGATATGTTATGAGTCGAGAAAGATTAAGGAGCATGAGAAGAACTATGCCACTCATGATATAGAGCTTGCAGCCATAGTACATGCTCTCAGGATGTGGAGGCATTACTTGATGGGTAGAATATTTGAACTAAGGACAAACCATTGTGGTCTGAAGTATCTACTTGATCAACCTACTCTGAATGCTAGGAAAGCGAGATGGCTGGAGTTTTTATGTGAGTTTGATTTTGAAATCAAACACATAAAGGGAAGAGAGAATAAGCTAGTTGATTCACTCAGCAGGAAGATACAGGAAATGCATGTGGCATCTCTTAGTATTTGCCAATCCAATTTGAGGAAGCAGATTGTTAATAATGCTGCTGGAGACGAATTGCATGAGCTAGTAAAATACAAATTGCAGCAGCAAAGTCTTGAGAAGAGGTATGAGGGATATAAATTGGAATAAGATGGTATTCTTACTTATAAAGGCAGAATTTGCATTCCAAATGTAACAGATTTGAGGAGATTTGTTATGGATGAAATCCATCAAGCTCCATATTCTGGTCACCCAGGATACCGGAAGACAATTACTACCACCAGAAAATAGTACTTTTGGCCAATAATGAAAAAGGACATGGATGAATACATTTTTAGGTGCATGAAATGTCAGCAGGTAAAGGTTGACCATCAACACCCAACAGGTTTGTTACAGCCTTTTCCAGTTCCAAAATGGAAATGGGAAGTTATTTCCATGAATTTTAGTACAGGATTGTCGATGACTTGGAGACAACATGATTCCATCATGGTTGTGGTGAACAAGTTGACAAAGGAAACACATTTTATATCGGTTAATTATACACATAAGACTGATGACCTTGCAAAGATCTTCATGAAGGATATTTTCAAATTGCATGGATTACCGAAGGCAATAGTCTCTGACCGAGATGTCAAGTTCACTTCCAATTTTTGGAAGGGGTTGTTTGCAGATTTGGGTACAAAGCTAAACTTCAGCACTACATACCACCCTCAGATAGATGGGCATACAGAGAGAGTTAATCAAGTGATTGAAGATATGCTTCGCATGTATGTGATGGAAAAACCAACCATGTGGGAAGATTACTTACACTTGGTAGAGTTTTCTTATAACAATGGACAGTAGGAATCCTTGGGGATGAGTCCATATGAAGCTTTGTATGGAAGAAGGTGTAGGACACTAGTGACCTAGGATAATCCAGTGAACAAGGTTGTGCTTGGTCCAGAATTGCTCAATGAAATGGAGCAAAAGGTTGTAAAGATTAGGAAAAATCTGAAAGTAGCACAGAACAGATAGAAAATCTATGCAGACAAGCATAGGGTGAACAGGGAGTTCAGTGTGGGGGATCATGTTTACTTCCGAGTGAGGGAAAGGAATATTTCCTTGAGGCTTGGAAGTTGTGCCAAGCTATCACCAAGATATTGTGAGTCATTTGAAGTGCTTGAAAGAATAGGGACAGTTTCATATAGACTTGCATTGCCTACTAGCACTAGAGCTCATAATGTTTTTCATGTTTCTTTTCTTAAGAAATATGTACATGATCCTAACCATGTGATAAATCGGGATGTGATTCAAGTGGAACCTGAGGGAGAGTTCCAAATAGAGCCAATGTGCATCCTCGATAGGAAGGTCACAATGCTCCAGAACCGGGGCATAGGGAAGGTAATGGTGCAATGGGAGCACTACAGACCTGAATAGGCTACATGGGAGCTGGAGGATGTCATGTGATTGGCACATGCATTTTTGTTCTATTCTGTAGAACATTGAGGCGGTACCAGTGTAGAATTTTGTTCAAATTTTGTAAGGCACTGAGGGCAGTGCTATTGAAGGGGGAGGGGAATGTAAGACTCTGGTTGCATTAAATGTATATGATGTATACATCGTAATTAATCGTGGTGTGGAGATAAAGGAAAAATCCCCACCATCGATTTGGTTGTGTTATGTTTTGGCAATTGAAATCATTGTCAATGGTATATCGTGATATACGGCACATTACAGTTTTGGCATCATGTAAATATGCATCTTTAATTAAAATGAACCCCGACCAGCTATGTCAATGTAACCATGATAAAAAGGGCATGATTTTCCTAAGGATAAGGGGGGGAATTCTTAAACCTTAAACCAATGGGGAATAGCCAAGTGTCAACTACCACATTAAAAACCCTGATGTTAGTTGGGAAGTTATTACTGGGAAGTGGTGGGTGGCAGGACTATCAGTCCTATTGCTTCCGCAACTGT
This sequence comes from Pseudotsuga menziesii, assembly GCA_001517045.1. Lineage (NCBI taxonomy): Eukaryota > Viridiplantae > Streptophyta > Pinopsida > Pinales > Pinaceae > Pseudotsuga > Pseudotsuga menziesii. Next base: position 4,637 of record LPNX010863756.1, on the reverse strand, counting down.
TTTCCCTCCCCCAAATTAATGTTTTAATTTCTGGGCCCCTCCTCTTTACTTTTGTATGGTTTGATCGTTGAGCTCCTTGAACGTGATTTCTTCCGTTTCTCTGAAGGCGGATGTCAGTAATTTATGTATTCCTTTTTCATTTTTGGGTTTGAGTCATGAATGTGTGGTCGAAGAGAGGAAAATTTATTGTTCTTCAGCGCATCCTCTATGAAAAGAAGCGATTTTGGTTACAGCCGATCCTTAGCACTGCTCAAATATTTGAGTTTCCCTATAAGCGGGCCTCTTTTACTACTGGATCGGGGGCTGCGAAGTTTCAACCCTTCCGCCGTTGCGGCTCCTAGACTTTTCTTTCATCCTATTTCCTAAACCGTCCGACGCCCGATGTATGTTAACTGTAAATCGCTTGTCCGTAGCTTCTGTTCGCCCGCCGTTGCGGCCGGGAAGAGATAGCCAGCATCCGATCTGAGTCTCTTCTGACGTCCGACTTAGTTTCCCATCCATTCCGCATGCCCTCTAGCTCTCCTCCTCTGCCATTGCAGTTGCTAAATTCTTCTGGCTTCCAAAGCTAAAACCGTCCGACGTCCGACTCATGACACCTCCCGCCCACGTTTCGCTTGGCTGCGACTTAAACTTCACCCGACATTGCGGCTGGCTGTTCTCCTAGGCTCCCGAACTCACTTCTCTCTAACTGCCGACTTGTTTTTCCCTCTGGCGACCATAGAATATTGCCAGGCCTGTATGTGGTTCGCTCGGCCATTTCCTTGTGGATTGGTTAATTGAGGATATTTGTCGTTTGAATCATGCTCTTAATTTGAATGCAGGAAGTTTCCAGGCGACCGGTCAATCTGCCACGATGAGAAGAAATACTAACTCATTTGGTAGAGGTATGACTGAAAAGAGGCAAATGGAAGACGAAGTCCGGAGTTGTAAAGGCGTGATCCCAGAAACGGATTAGTTACCAAGTTGTCATGACCACATAATGACAAAAGATCGGAATGTGAAGAGTTTGAGAAACCGAAAGACCATGCGTCTGGAAAACAAAACGCTCTATAATTATAGTTTAAATAGAGGGACGAGGCACCTAGAAAGGGCTTTTTTCCGCTGGAAAATTTTGTACATGTTTGCTTGTAAGGGGAACTACTTCATTTTGCAAAGGAAACTGCAATTTTTTGTCTATCGGAGAGAGTGTAAAGTGGAATATATCAATGCAAATCAATGAATAATGTTGAAGAGGAACTATTTCGTTTTCAGCTATGTTTCATTTACTGTAAGAGTATTTAATGTTCTGAACCTATGTTCTGGTTAAATGTTCTTCAGTAGTTTCTGGGATATTTTTTCACTGTGAGCAATAAATGTTGTTATAAAATGATCAGCTATCTGGTTATTTAAATATCTGTAAGCGTTCATGTACTTTAGAAGAAGTATCAGCTATCTTTGTTTCCTTTTAATGTATGTGAAAATTTATTGCTCATTCGAAATGATAATCTTGCTCCCTAGGGATAGTTTAGATAGTTAGTTTATTTCTTGTTGTATCTGGTTTGGTTGCTCGCAAGCAAAAGACGAGAGGTAAGAACCTGCGCATCACTTTGTGACCGCTCCCTGCATCTTGATTGCCCTGCATTTAGTTAGGCACTTGCATATCATTTCTTTAAGTCAAAATACAAAAACTCGGTGGGCCGGGCTGCAACCGGTAAAACCTCAGTTTTGTTTCTTGACCTACGATAGCCAGACTGCAAACCGGACGGAATCCCTATTCCAAATAGTCAACAGGCTAGTTAGGAACGTTGATTGGGGAGAATCCCTTACTGTTGCCACCTGCGAATTTACAGGCCTCAACAGTTTTGGCGCTAGAAGGAGGGCCGCCAGTGCATGGTTGGCCGAGGAAACCCGTTTTACCGAGATTATTCCGCTGGTTACAGTTCTGAAAGTAGTGGACCACGTAATTCAATTCCGGAAGAAGAAAATAGAGAACATCTATATCCTGTTCGCAACGAAATTGTTAATGATCTGAGAAGACATACCCGTGCTTATGTAAAGAAGATTGGAGGGTTGCCTATTATCCACGAATTGCCTAGAAGAGAGTACAAGAAGGAATACTGTCCTCTAATTGAAGATTCAATGTTGGTTGGAGACTAGGAAGAACTTGTCGAAACTGCCATACAGGATGTTGAATTGCCTTTGAACCAAGTAGGCCCAGACACTCCTTACAATTCTCCTGTTCACACCCCGGTTGGTTCATGTCCTCACTCTCTTGTTGGTTCACCCCCTCACTCTCCGCCTCAACTTATGGCCGGCATTAATGCAAATCCACCGAATCCACCAAATCCACCGCCAGCTTGGAAAGCTAGATCACCTCTAAATATGACCCCACCTTTGCATGACCTACCTCAAGCCTTTAAGAAGCTATTGCCCAAATTTGATCCAAATGAGAAAATCCTAGTGGATGACCACCTACAGAGTTTCTACTTGGAAATAGAAGGTCTGAGGGCTGGGGAACACGAAGATGTAGTGTGTAGACTATTCCCGCACACCCTCAAAGGAGCTACAGCCTTGTGGTATTTTGGATTGCCCGCTAACTCTATCCCAGACTGGGATACCTTCGAGAGAATGTTCAGGAGTAAGTACGCAGTCCAAAAGACTCATGCTGCCCTCATGAAAGGACTGTGTGCATTAAAGAAAGAGAAAAAGGAAAAAGTGCACAGCTTCACACAAAGGTTTGCAGCATATCTTAAAAATTTCTCTGAAACACATAAGCCTTCAGACAAAGTACTGATTGAATACTATACTTCAGCTTTGGGTCCTGATTTAGCCATGTTTGCAAAAGGTAGGGCCAAGCCTACCTTAACATAGACCTATGAAGAGGCAGAAGTGGTGGAAGCAGAAAGAGAAAGTGTTGAAGACTATCCAGAGCAATCGGGAGAGAAGGGTGTGGGTAGAAAAACCTTATTGTTCACTAAACCTAAAGAATAAAGGACACCAGATTATGAAAGCATGGCTAAAATGATGCAAAAGCTATCCAATAAGATCATAGACTTAGAAAAGGAAAAAGAAGCACAGAAGTTCTTCAGGCCATATTATAAGAAAAAAGAGGATAGCAATCAGCCCCAACCTCCTCCTCAAAAAATAGCATCCATGAATCTGACTGAGATAGGGATGGAAAATTTCTGTACTTTCCATCAACAACCTCACTCCGAAAAGAAATGTCCACAATGGATAAATTCGATGACATTAGTCATGAATCAGATGTTGGATTCGAGATTAACGGAAGAGGATGAGGATGAAAAGAAAGAAAGTGTTGCTTCTGTTTCTACAAAAGAACAGGAAGAAGAGACCATGGCATTATGGAATTCTGTCTCCTTATTAGATGCAGAAGAGGAAAATACTCAAGGACACAGGGGCATCAGGGAAGCTAACGTAACAACTAGAAGGAATGGTGTGGTTAGTGATGATAGTCTTCTGCTCCCAAAGATCCGAAGGTTGCAAACAAATATCAAAAATAAGTTTCAAGATAAATCCTTGGCTGATTAGATTCCGGAATTTACCATTACCAGCCAGGATCCTAAACAAAACAGAACACTGCCTAAGCCAAATGAAGAGAAGGTGAGCGCTGATAAATCTCTGTCCATTAAAACACAAATTGAATATGACATTGTTGAATATTTAAAGAAGATAAAGGCAAATGTCCCGTTGTTCGAAATGTGCAAAGTACCCCAGCAGAAAGAAAAGTTGTTGAAGGCACTTGAAATGTCAGAAGAAAAGCTTCCCACTGATAATCAGCCCCGAGATGAAGAAGAAATTGGAGAGGCTAGCACTGGAGGTATGTCTAAAACTAAACATCCACCTTTCCTCCTGACTTTCGAAATCTTTAATCATAACGTGCACAATTGTCTAGTAGACTCAGGAGCGTCAATTAATGTCATGCCCATATCAGTATGTAAGAAAATAAACGGACAGCCTAAGCCATCTACGTAGAGGGTGGTGCAATTGGATATGACAGACGTCAAGGTGATCGGTGAGATGGAAGACGTCCTAATCCACCTAGCATCTGATAACAGAGTATGCCAAGTTATTAACATCGTGGTGGCTGATATACCAGACACTTACAGCCTGGTTCTGAGCAGAAATTGGTCAGCTAAGTTGAATGGATATTTCACCTCAGATTGGTCACATCTTTAGCTGCCATACAAAGGGAGTCCCAATCAGATTAAGGTTCTGGGAGAACCTCAAATGAAGCACAATGTTACTCAATTGGATGAGAAGAACATACCAGTCAAATTTGTGTTGGGAAACTACTTTCTTGAACTGGAACTAGGGAATTATCAAGCGGAAGAAGCCAGCGACACATCTGACACATCTGACACCCAGCCTGACCTCCTTCGTTTTTCTCAGGCTGATGAGCTTGACTGTAAAATAGTATACTTAGCTATAGGAGAAGATTATTTTTCAATAGATAGTGTTTTTTGGACTTTATATTTTGACGGCTTGAAGACATTAGAAGGGTCAGGGGTCGGCTGCGTCCTTATTGCTCCACAAAAAAATAAACACTTCCTGTCTTGTAGATTAGAGTTTGAGTGTACTAACAATATGGCCGAGTATGAAGCACTGCTGCAGGGACTCAAGAAGGCGATTGAGCTCAA
>LPNX010863742.1:63820-107948 GCA_001517045.1 Pseudotsuga menziesii | reverse complement strand
CTAGAATATTCGTGGGATTTAGTTTTGGTGTGCACAAAATCTGACATGTGACTAAATAAATCTTTCCTGAATTTATCGACATACAATCTTGACCTATCTTGAAGTTGTATCATATTCTCATGTTACTTGATTCTAGTAATGTGAAAATCATTCAATATATGATATTGAGGTTGTGAAGAGTGGATGTATGTGTCCCTAAAGTCTGAATGTAGTGTATTATTAAAATTTTAGTATTTGAGAATATTGTAGGATACCATTAAATGAGTGTTGAAAAAAATGTATGGAGACATAAANGAGTGGATGTATGTGTCCCTAAAGTCTGAATGTAGTGTATTATTAAAATTTTAGTATTTGAGAATATTGTAGGATACCATTAAATGAGTGTTGAAAAAATGTATGGAGACATACAAATATACAAGGTACATAAAATACATGTGAGATATGGACTAAGTTGTTCGCATTATTGGGAGCATATGTTGTTGTTTAGAGTCTGGAAATCTAAAGGACATTTGTTTAATATTTAAACTACTTAACTCATTCCATATAAGCCTCTGAACCCCAAGCTAGCTTTCTGTTACGAGAACAAGCTAGATTTTTAAATCCCAAAACCCTACATAGGGTNTAATATTTAAACTACTTAACTCATTCCATATAAGCCTCTGAACCCCAAGCTAGCTTTCTGTTACGAGAACAAGCTAGATTTTTAAATCCCAAAACCCTACATAGGCTGGAGACAGATGTCAGATACATCACACTTTTATGGTTGGTGACTTTTATTGTAAATCATATTTTGTATTTGGCGGGCAACCTAGCTGTTTTTTCTTTCTCTTACCGGGTATAAAATTGCGGTCTGGTTTTGTCCAGGAAATGCCATCTGCACCTGGCCATTTCTAGTTATCCAATTTCCTTGACAAAATTTTGTTCTCTAAGTTTTTAATTTTTAAATGCTTTCCAAGGGTTTAAAAAATCTATGCCAATTTTTCTGATGCCCATAAGTTGTAGTTTTTTCAGACTGTCATTCCCATCGTTTTAACAACTCTGATTATCAAGGAAATAAAATATTTAAAAACTGTCATTCAGAGGAGGGCAACTGCAGACACCTTTGATGACCGTGCATATGTTTCTTCACTTTATTTTTAAATTATTGCAGCAGATGACAAATACTTCGAAGGGTTTGCAGGGTGTCAAATATTTGGGTTGCTGTTAATGCCTCACGCTTTATGTAGCTTTGTCAAAGCGTCGTTACCTTAGATACCCTTCTTGTGAATCTTGAGGCTTACCAAAAATGGCTGTATCATTAACGTTTTACTCATGCCATTTTCTGCTGTTGTCAACAATATTTCAGGGAATTGTCTATTTGTTTGTTTTCTCTGCCTGAACTTCATATTATTTTTAATCTTTAATTTATAGCACCTTATAAAGCATTTGATGAAACAAGTTTATCTGCTGCTTGCAGTAGTTTCATGTGAATCGACATGCTCTGGGGCTGTATTGTGTTGTAGGGTAAAACGCCAAAAGCCACTTCTGGGTCATCAAACTTCTAGATCATCATTTGCCTGCCACTATACATTTATGCTGCTTTTGTTTGTGTCATTGCCTGCTGCTTTTGGTGAATGACACTTAGTAATTTGTTAGTAATTTGTCGATTCGTTGCACACTGAAGTTCAACAACCTCCTTCATCATTTGTTAGTAATTTGTCGATTCGTTGCACACTGAAGTTCAACAACCTCCTTCCAGTCTTTCGTTAGTAATTTCCATCTTGAAGTCGCTGTTTTTATTTCTTCCTTGCTTTTGGGCAGCAATCAAAAACCTTGAACCTTGTCAAACATTAGCCTGATCTTTAAAAAGTGTGAAGTTGAGTTTAATTTTCTAACTTTTCATTCCCAAATTTCAATATTCATACCCTTTTATATAACTTCATTAAATGATGACTTGCGTGGAGCCTTTTCATTGGAACACACAATGATGGAGAAAATGTAAGGCATTAACTTTTATTAATAGTACTGCAGCAATAATACAATACCGGCTCATACACATCATCTCAATGTCCATACTTGGACACTCTTGGAAAGTGAGTGGTATAACCACCTAGCTCTAGCCGTGGTCATTTTTTATTATATAGATCATATGTCACCAGCCAATTGCTTTTAAATAACCTAACCATGAACATTAATGGTAGTCACATATTATTAGACATTAACATGATTATATATTAGCAAAATATTGGAGATGGTACTTTGCTCCTTAAAAAAGGACATTTTTTAGTTGCCTGTATTGGCTAGAGAAGCTCAAATGTTGTATTTCTATATTCTATTTTTTGGAGGGAGTTTGAGTTGACAAATATTCACATTTGGAGCAAAATGAGTTTCCTTATTCAAACGTTCTACAATGGGAATGTATGAATGGAATTTATAGCCTCAGTGGATCTAACGGTTAAGAACATGTGTTTCTTTCTAGGTTATAGGTTCAAATCGAGAAGGGGGTAGGGTATGTACACCTTTGTAGACTTTAGGAGTTCCCCACAAACAAGGGGTCTCATAGACCAAATTGAATTGGTATCTGTCTTGGTTATGACCTTAAAATATATTATTATAATTACTATTATTATTATCATTATTATTTTGCAACTGATATATTATTATTTTTATTATTTTACAACTCAGATAGGTTCTTGTTCATTTTTTTTACCTTCTTTTCCTCTATGCAACTTGATATTAATCCCCTATTTATTAGTTTGTATGCTGTAGAAACAAATACCAAAAGGTGGTTTTGTTTGGTGTGACTTCCACAAATTGAGATAGCTTTTATGTTAGAGAATCTTTGTAAATATTTAGGCTTAGCAAATATACAAGCAAAGTGATGAGTTACTTGGTTTTTCTTGGTCAGAGACCCTCGTACATTCAACATTGGAGCACTGTGACGATGCAGACCTTACTTTCGCAGTGCATTTTAATTTGAAAGAGCATATAGTGTATGTACGATGCGGGCCTCATCTCCAGTTGTTTATGGATAGGGTTGCAAATATGTTTGAAATCTATTTTTTAGATTTAGGTTCCAGAAGCAAAGCCAACAACCAAAGCTCCATATCAGGGGAGAACACCAGAGGTTTTAGAGCTGAAAATGTAATTGAATGAATTTATTAAAAATGGTGGCTTTGACAAACCAAGTTTATAGCTGTGAAGAGGACAATTTTTTTTTTTTTTTTTTTGCAGAATTGAAGAGGCGAAGTAGTTTTTAAGAATAGCCGGAACTCTGTAATCGATGAAAATGGGAGAGAAATCTACAAGAATGAATAAAATGATTTTGCTTCTTACGCAAATACATTATTTCGTCCTTTCTAGATGCTCTGTTCTTGTAATTTCTGTTGATAGCGTTTAAATGGTTTGATTGTAGAAAAGAAATCACACTTCCATAAATTGTATTCTCACATGTTCAAGAACTTATTGAGTTATGATTTGATTGGAAGTTTTTATATAAATCTTGCGAGTTCTAGATAGGGTTGAGCTCTAGTTATCTTGATATTTTCTTCTAAAGAACAATTGCATGATACCTGGTAGTATTGGATATGCCTTTCACCTTACAATTAATTGTCCTTGTCCTTTTAGTCTAGTTACTCTCTCTCTCTGAAGGGATACGATTAATTTTCTTTCTAGGCCAATGAACCCATCTAGGAAGGATTGCTTCTTGATAATGTTCTCAGTCTCACTCAGTCGCTTCTGATCATAGCAAAATGACAAATATCCAGAAAGAAATATCAATCTATAGAGAGCATGCAAGGTTGAAAATGAAAATTTCAGCCTACGTGCACTTGTAGTATCTTAAGGATTTAAGATGCGAGAAAATAAAACTAACCACAAGCAAAATAAAGGGCATACCTGGAAGATATGATGAGCTGAAAATTCTGGCAGTGATATATGATAGAAGATCCTTCGCGCTTGAGCTTGAATCTTCAATACCCATATTCTCCAATAGCCAAATATGCCTTAGAAACCCTTGCTCCAAGGGATGGTACGTGTTCCTTTTGCCTGTCTCTCTGACAGATTCATTTTTTAAATCTCCCAGCACCCTTCCTTCCATTTCCAGAGTTTACTCGATGATAATAGAGAGAATCTGACATACCTTAGTGTTTTCCCAATTTATCACTCGCTGGGCAGGATCAAACTGGAGCTATTAGAGCAACCTCCAGATTATGCAGACTCAGCAAAAGACTTACAGGGACCCAGGCATAGCTCCAAAAGACTAATTCCATTACAGGGATGAGAGGGAAAACTCCCAAACCAAACTTGAGATCAGCCACTCTTCTTTCGGGTTGCGTCCATTCGAGAATGGGGAGTCCTGCAATCCTTAAAATTCCATTCTCTCTAGATGACAGAAATTTTTTTGTTTAGAAACATAGAGAAGAAGATTAAAAATATTTGAGGGGAAGTCTGAGTTTAAAAAAAAAGGGTCAAGGAAAAACTGTCTTCGGTAATGTAATTTCAAAGGGCTGGTAGGCATTGATCCTTACAGAAAGAATGAGTTTTTTAAGAAGCTTTTACAAGAGGTTTCGCTCAGAGGAGTGACAGAAGCAAGGGGAAGGATATTTGGGCATGTTCTTAATCCCACAGGCCGGCGATCGCCACACAAAATCCTGAGGAAGAAGCTCAAAGGTGATCAGGTTTCCCAATGGTACCCGAATGATATCTGCAAGGGAAACCCTATGATTATTGCCAGATTGGAAAAAGAGCGTCTGGAGAAGCTTCAAATGTTGAAACAACGAGGAAAAGGGCCTCCAAAGAAGGGCCAGAGTAAGAAATCTATAAAGCATTCAAAGTAGATCAAGTTGCCAAGTTTACCTTTTTCAGTTCATAGAAAGTCGAAGAGATGAAACTATCTACGTCACTAGGACTCTTGGTGATGCTTCCATACAGCCCTCTTCTAGAAAAGGCTATATTTGATGTTTCAGTTAGAAAAGGGTTTATTTTTTACACATTTTTATGAAGGGTGATTATGGGGTGCATTCCTTTCTAAAACGCTATTGAAATAGACATGGAAATCATTTTGATTTATATTCTACATTTTTGTTAGGTGATAGAACATTTGATAAGTTACAGTTTTTTGTGTGTAGGAATTTGAAAAAATGAGAATAAGATTGATTGTTCAATTTGTGGATTGATGATAAGGAGAGGAAAATTGGTGAACATGTTTATGTGGCGACTGAGATAGATCGAATCCTCTGTGTGGATGAACTTGATGAACGAAAGTTTTTTTAACACCAAACTTCGAGCGAGTTATTCCAGATCTATATTATTTTGAAACTTGTCCGTTGGCATGAAGAATCCAACCTGGTGAGTGTATTCGATATTGAGGATTTGGTGTCCGTGTTGGGTTGAGGATAGTGAAGTAAGCCCTTTGTTAAATATTTGAAATATGATGACCCTTGTGAACAAGAGAACTCGGACATAAATTTAGATGCATAGAAATAAATCCTTGTGGAGATAAATGGACACGATGTGTCTCTTCCTGTGAATAATTTTGTTGAAATTGATATTGGTGCAGCCCTAAATCCTAATATCAGAAGTTGAACGAGACATCTTGGCGCCTCGGTATGAGTTTGCAAGATTTAACTTTGAACCTGTATAGAGAGGGTATCGCTGATTATGGGCTTGAGTCTAACCTAGAGAGCTTTTTGCACAATGGGATCATCAAGGATGTTGAAGAATGCATTTATCCAGTTTCATCCTCCTAACTAAAACCCTTATATTTGAATGTGGTTTTGATATTTAACTGGAGAATGGATTTATCTGGTGTCATCCTCCTTCTACACTGACTGAAACCCTGGTATGTGAATGTGGTTTTGATTTTCATCTCAAATGCTTATTTAACCCATTTAAATCGATACTCTGCACACAAAAAATGAAAACAAATAAAATCACTGGAAAATTTTGAGCACGGGTCACCTTCCACGTGCTTATGCCATAGCTTCATGAGAAAGACAATTTTAAAACATTAGAGGGAAAGATAATTCAAGATGGACAACCTTATACTTGTACTCACTAAGGCCATAAGGGTTAAACGATGGGTTCAAGGCCAATTCTTCTTTGATCAAGGATTTGTGAAAGTCATGTTTCATACTATTGGGAAAAGGTAAACTATCTATTTATAAAGTGGCTATAGCTTTAGGGCATAATGACTATTTTCAAAGGATCTTAAATTAGAGGTATCGAGGTTCAGAATCCTAAATATAATAGGATCTTAAGTTGGAGGTTAAGAAGTAAATGTAATAATGGTTGACTTGTCTAGATATGGGGGATTAGCTATAGCTTAGTGAGTATAGTGTCACTATAACACTACAATGAGGTTATTATATTTTGGTGAGGATTCTCAATAAAAGTGTTAAGTACAATAAAAGAGAGGTGAGAGGGGGTTTTAATTTATAAGGACAACTTTCCCCTTAAACAAGAAATAAATACATAGATATAATGATGATGGCACAGTGTGCATACAATGAATCAAGGGTTTACCAAGCAACAAATTAGAATTAATCTCTTTGTTGATAACAAATAATGGAGTGATAAGGCTAACTAGTCCAAGCAACAAATTAGAATTAAGCTCTTTGTTGATATTAAATAATGGAGTGATAAGGATAAATAGTCCAATAATGAAAGGAAAATTAATATCACCCACAACTATCAAATTAGGATCATATACTTGACATGTTCCTCTTGTCACATTTATGTAAACATCAATATAGTGTGAATGAAACAAATCATTATATGAAATGTTATTCATACTAGATATAATCAACTAGCACACTCTTGACATAACAAGCCCTTATAGTGTACTAAATATAAAGGGATGGATCATTAGTTGCCATCATTTCAGAATTAGATGGCATCATGGTAAAATCAAAAGTGAAATGATCACATGGAAAAGTGCACACTTTGTTGTGGTTTTGTATTTCTATTCCATAAAGTAAGTATATGCTATCTCATTTACTATAAGGTTTTGGTATACTAGAAGCATGCTAACAAGCTCTAGGAATAAAGTATATTGCCCTAGGTAGAGAGTCACATAATGAAGGATGGATGCACAATAATTCCATAATAGAAATATCATCTCTAAGGAAAACCAAGTCTTCCACCATACATTACATAGATGATAACTATATAACTAGCCTTCCTACAAATAACTAAAGTGCACTCTAGAAAGAAGCAACATACTAATTAATCTTATATTTTGTGGTGTGGGACTAAACACTTAAGGTGCTAATTGAACAAGCTAATTATGAGCACCACGATTAAGCTAGGCTCATGTGATAACATTAAGTTTATAAGACTCTCCTTTTTTTTAATGAAGCCAATTATGAAGTGAGCTTTTGGCTTAGTACTAGTGTTTTAGGTAGATGAGCTCTTTGTGAGGAAGTAGAGTGATAGTTAGATGACTAACATTGGGGTGTAAAAGTGGAAGGTTATGAAGGCTAGCTTGATAGCTATTGATGAAGAGGGAATGAGTTGTAAAAGATCCTAAGGTTGGTAGTCTCTGGATGTAAAATACCTTATTCAACCTTATAGAGTTATAAATTGCTTATAGTGTTAGGAGTGTCCTAAGGATGAGTAAAGAGGAGAGTTATTAGTGTTAGATTTTAAACATTAAGCTAGCATTTCATTAGGATCTTTAACTAAGAGAACAACAAGCACAACAATCAAACAAAAGAGACAATGAACACAATGTTTTTCCTCGAGGAAATCATAAATGGAGAAAACCCCACAACTTCCTCAGAGATAGAATCAGCACTAAAGTGAAACCCAAAACAATAAGATGATCTCCCGACAACAGTAACCTTGTTTCTATCTAGCCCTAGTGTCTTCTCCTTCCTCAACTATGTGCTACACTTGAGTGTGGATGAGATGTGTGATAAGTAGAGAGGTCACCTCTCTATTTATACTAATTCCTGACATGACTAAAACCCTACTAGGGCCGAATTCACTAGGTGAGTCTAATAACCCTAGTACCCCGGAATTGCGGGGACTTTAACCCTTAGACAATAGGAGAGTTACCCACAATGACTTAACATGACTTGTTTACATTATAGATCCTCCCGATAGGAACATCGGGGCATGACATGACATAAGTACATATTGAAATAAACATCGGGTTACAATAGATAAGAAATACAAGTGAATACATTCCGAAGTTACAATTACATCAACACTCCCTCTTAACTAGGAAGGTATTCTCTCGACACAGTTTTCATCACTGGTCTTCTTCTCTGGATCATCTCGTCATCTGCATCTTCAAGTCATCTTTATCTTCAAGTCATCTTCATCTTCAAATCATCTTCATCTTCGGATCTGGATCATCACTCGATCTAGATCATCATCACTGGATCTGGATCATCACTGGATCTAGATCATCATCACTCGATCTAGATCATTTCTGGAGCATCATCTCTGGATCTGGATTATCCCTTGATCTGGATTATCTTTGTTGGATCATCAACACTGAATCTTCATAGGTGCTATGTCATGATTCTTCTTGTCACAGGAAGTTCTACAGATCCAACCCTTTTTCATGTTGGATGTAGGCCTAGCCACCATGTAAGTCTTCTTCAACACTTATATCTGACACTTAAGTCAGAATGGCCTGCCCAGCACTTACATCTGATCATGTAGGAACTAATCCTATAATCATATCAGAAAGGCAACGCCCAACACTCACATTTGACCATGTGGTAACATAGCCCACAACTTTGTCAGAAAGGCCCAGCACTCACATCCTTTCAACTAATGATTGGAATGGCCCAACACTTACACTTGGCCATGCGAGGAACCAATCCTCCATGCCAAATGGATCTGCACTTACATATGAAAACCAATGTCAAAAAGGCTCTTGCACTTACATCCATTCAACCAATGATCAGGAAAGGCACAGCACTTACATCTGTTCAACCAATGATCAAGAAAGGCTCAGCACTTACATCTGTTCAACCAATGATCAAGAAAGGCTCTGCACTTACATTCAACACATGCGAGGAACCAATCCAACATGCATGTTCAAAAAGGCATGCACTCACATCTGATCTTGTAGGAACCAATCCTACAGTAATATCATAATGGCCCCCAATCCTAGACTGAGCTACCTGGTAACTTACCAGGTGCCTCCATTCTCCCATAGAATGGCAGTTTCCCTTACATCTAAACTACTCGTCAAAATGTCCAGCACTCACATCTGACATGGAAGGAACCAATCCTCTCACCATGACAGAATGGCTCAGCCCTTACATATGACCTACTCATCAAAATGGCTATGGATTAAGCACTCATATCTGACATGGAAGGAACCAATCCTCTCACCATGATAGAATGGCTCAGCCATTATATCTGACCATGGAAGGAACCAATCCTCTCACCATGTCAGAATGGCTATGGGTCTCATCACTTTCCCTTGGAGGAAACCTCGATCTGGAGAACACCAAGCTTCTCCCTAAAGTACTTGAACTTCACCCTAGCCAATGGCTTTGTCAACACATCAGCTATATGCTCCTCTGTCGCAACATACTGGAGCTTCACTGCTCCCTTCTGCACCATATCCCTGATATAGTGATACTTGATCTCCATATGCTTCAACTTGTCATGCAACACTGGATTCTATGACAACTTCACGCAACTCTGGTTGTCACAATGTATACAAGTAGCATCCATCTGGAGATCAAATAAGTCAGACAGTAGCTTCCGCAGCCATACTAACTCACAACTTGTTGAACAAGCTGCGACATACTCTGCTTCAACTGTACTTAGTGCCACACAGGATTGCTTCCTGCTAACCCAAGAGATCAAACCTGATCCCATACTAAAGCAACACCCTGAAGGGCTCTTCCTATCGATGGCACTACCTGCCTAATATGAATCAACATAACCCTCCAGGTTAATCTTCTGATTCGCCTCGTACTTGAGCCCATAATCAATTGTACCCCTCAGGTACCTTAGAATGTGCTCTGCAGCAATCAAGTGAACATGTCTCGGATCTGTCAAGAATTGGTTCAAGGTGTTCACAGCAAAGCAAATATCTGGTCTTGTGTTCGTCAGGTACATCAAGGACCCAATCATCTGACGATACATGGTAGCATCAACCGTCTTTGATGAAGCATCAACTCAATAGCTTCAGGTTCGATGCCATAGGTGTGGCCATAGCCTTGCATTCCATCATCCCAAGCCTCTTCAGAATCTCTACTGCATACTTCCGTTGTCCAAGGGAGATTCCATCTGCATTCCGCCACACCTCCATACCTAGAAAATAATGCATCATACCCAAGTCCTACATTTCAAACTCAGCAGCAAGCTTTCTCTTCGTATCAGCAATCAGCCCATCCATACATGTTACAAACAGATCATCTACATATAGTAGAAGCATCACTGGGTTGCCATCTTCAACCTTGTAGTAATGGTTTCTTTACTCTTGGTAAAGCCCAAACTGGATAGAAAGCTGTCAATTCTGACGTACCATGTCTTGGGTGCCTATTTCAAACCGTACAAGGCTTTCTTCAATCTGCACACATGAGATTCCCTGTCATGTGTCTCAAAACTGAGTGGCTATTCTACATACACTTCCTCTTCTACTACACCATTCAAGAAAGCAGTCTTGAAATCCATTTGGTGTATCTTCCATTTCATTACTGCAGTCAAATAAAGTACCAATCTGATGGAAGTGTATCTGGCTACAGGTGCAAAGGTTTCTTCATAATCTATTCCTTCTTTTTGTGAGAAACCACAAGCCACAAATCTTGCCTTATATTTTTCTATGCTACCATCTGCAGCATGCTTGATCTTGTAGATCCATTTGGAAGTTACAACTAACTTCCCTTCTGGTCTTGGGACAACATCCCAAACATCATTCTTCATGATCAATTGATACTCTTCGATCATAGCATCATTCCATTTTTTCGTTCTGCCGTTTCTTCATAGTTGGAAGGTTCTTTATTGATAACATCACATAGTAAAGCTACATATCCAGAGCAAGATCTGGTTCTCTTTCTTTCTCTGTGATTCTCTTTTGGATCCCCATATCTTTCCGCACCTTTGATAACTTCTCGTACCCAAGCATGTTTCCTCTTGTGAGGATTCTTTTCAGGAGGTGGATCTACAGGTCTTTGTGGTTCTTCAAATTCTCGATCTTCTTCTTGAATTTCTTCATTCATGGTTGTATCATGAATTATGGGTGCTTCTGCTTCTTTTGTATCTTTAGCAGGTCTCTTTCTAGATTTGTTGTAAGCCATGTCTTCATCAAATGTTACATCCCTGCTGATGTCGATCTTCTTGAATCCTAGGAAGTATATTCTGTAAGCCTTCGAGCTTTCAGAGTATCCCACAAATATACCCTTCTTTCCTGAAGGATCTAGTTTTGTTCTCTTCTCTTTTGGTATGTGTATGTACATTGGACAGCCGAATATTCTGAGATGGCTGACTTCTGGTTTCTTGCTGGAGAAGACTTCTTCAGGAGTCTTGTTCTCGAGTACTCTGCGTGGAGTACAGTTCTATACATACACCGCTATTCTAGCTACTTCTGCCCATAGATGCATAGGAAGATCTTGATCATGAAGCATTGCTCTAGCAGCTTCCATGATGGTTATGTTCCTCCTTTCTGCAACTCCATTATGTTGTGGATTGTAAGGAGTGGACAGCTCCCTCTTAATCCCTCATTCTTTGCATAAGTATTTGAATTCATTTGATGTGAATTCTCCGCCATTATCTGATCGAAAGGTTTTGGTCTTCTTTTCTGTGTGGTTCTTGATCAAGGCTTTGAATTCCTTGAACTTGCTGAAAACTTCATCTTTGTTCTTCATGAAGTAAATCCATGTCTTCCTAGAAAAGTCATCAATGAAAGAAACATAGTATACATACCTTCTTAGTGAGCTTGATGACATTGGTCCGCATACATCGAAGTGGATGATTTCCAAGATTCCTTTTTCTTTGCTTTCACTACTTGGAAATGTCTTCTTTGTGTTCTTTCCTTTCGCACATCCTTTGCAGACCCCTTCATGTTTTTCTTCAATTTTTGGAAGACCTTCGACATCTTTGCTTGCAAGTGGTATTTCTCTGTAATGCACATGTGCAAGCCTTCTGTGCGAAAGTTCATTTGGCTCTACTGTGTCATGGACCATAGCTTGTTCTGGATGGCCCTTCAGCTTGTATAAACCTCCTTCTTGTTCTCCAATCACTATTGCATCATCAATATTCTTTCCTCTTGGCCACATGAGGACTTGGCCATCTACAAATGCAACCCTCATGCCTTTTGCATCTAATGTTAATATGGATAGAATATTCTTCTTCAGTCCTGGTACAAACAAGACATCTTTCATTTTTATAGACTTTCCGGAGTCTAGCTTGTAGGAGGATTCACCACTACCTTTTATGGGATATTGGTAGTCATCCCCAATCTTAACCTTATGGGGTGAATTATGTTCAAATAGGTTCTCAAAGGATTCCTTAAAACCTGTCATGTGCTTGGAAGCCCCACTATCAATAAGCTAATCTTTGCTTCCATGAGTGACAGTTCCCGTGAGAGCGGAGATCAGAACATATTCATCTTCACTTGAAGAGTCTTCACTTTCTTGTTTTACTCTCTTCTTGGGAGGTTCATCATCCTCAGTAGTGTGAACATGATGTCTTCTTTTGGAGTTCCTCTTCTTCTTGGATCCATTCTTATTCTTGGGACAGTTTTTAGCAAAGTGTCATATTTCATCGCATGTATAACATCTGAGTCTGGATGGATCCCTTCTTACAAAATTATTTTTCTGATGAGAATGCTTACCTTGGTGATGATGATTTTCCCTTCTTCCTTTCTTGGAGTGTACCGTGAGAGCTTGATCTTCACTTCCCATCTTTTCTTCTCGAGCTGCTATCCGAGCTTCTTCTTGAGAACATTCTTCCCACAATCTACTGAACTTGACCAACTTATTTCTGGCACAGATTCCTTGGATGAAAGAATCCTATGGCCTAGGGAGGCCATTCAGTGTTGTCATCACAATTTCTGCATTCTCCACTTCTCCATATACAAATTCTAGTTGTTCTTTGATCTGGGAGACCCTTGTTAAATATGATTGGATGGTCTTCTCATTCTGAATCTTGACATTCTTCAACTGGTTCCTTAGAGTCATCTTCCAATTGATGTTCTTCCCTTCAAACAATTTGGTTAGGGCATCAAACATGGCTTTAGGTGTCTTTAGGGAGGACACCTAAGGAATGAGGTGATCCTTGATATAATCTACAATGATCCTCTTTTCCATAACCAACTTCTTCTTATGTAAGGCCTTGGCCTCATCTCCCTCTAGAACTGGAACCTCCTCACTGATATAGGAGTCCAACTCATTTTCTTCCAAGACCACGAAGATCATATACTTCCAAGCTCGGAAGTTATTAGCTCCCTCAAGATTTTCATCAAGCTTGGTATGATGAGACATCTTAACTGAGAACCTCAAATGGAAATACAAAATATTTAGGTCTTACCAGGTCAAGATGTCGGATCTGGATTTGGAGCTGAAATCCTGCAGTGCTGGTTCAGGAGCAAATTAGGGTTTTGCTTTTTCAGAGTTCTGTCCAACCAAATGCTTTGAATTTGATCCCTAACTTCAATTTTGGGGAGGATATCAATCCAGGCCTGGGCTCACTAAAAAATTCCTCTTCTGTGAAAATCCCTAAGTTTCGGTAGCAATGTCAGGTCCAAAACTGAAAAACCTCATAATTGGATTCTGCTCCGACACAAAGATGCGCCCTAGGGAGGAGAGTTATTCCACCCTGCTTTTGCTAAAAATCTGTGGAGAGAGATCCACAAACTAGGAAGCCCTAGTTTCCGTAGCTGCACAGTGTCTTCTTCTTAGGTTAGCTCTGATACCATGTTAGATTTTAAACATTAAGCTAGCATTTCATTAGGATCTTTAACTGAGAGAACAATAAGCACAACAATCAAACACAAGAGACAATGAACATAGTGTTTTTCCTCGGGGAAACCATAAATGGAGAAAACCCCGCAACTTCCTTAGAGATAGAATCAGCACTAAAGTGAAACCCAAAACAGTAAGATGATCTCCCGACAGCAGTAACCTTCTTTCTATTTAGCCCCAATGTCTTCTCCTTCCTCAACTATGCACTACACTTGAGTGTGGATGAGATGCGTGATAAATAGAGAGGTTACCTCTCTATTGATACTAATTCTCGACATGACTAAAACCCTACTAGGGCCGACTTCACTAGGTGAGTCTAATAACCCTAGTGCCTCGGAACTGCGGGGACTTTAACCCTTATACAATAGGAGGATTACCCACAATGACTTGACATAACTTGTTTACAATAAGTACATCGGGGCATGACATGAAATAAGTACATCTAGGAATAAACATCGGGTTACAATAGATAAGAAATACAAGTGAATACATTCCAAAGTTACAATTACATCAACACTTAGATAGTATTGTTAATTATAGCAGAAGTTGTTATTCCTTTCCTAATGAAATAGTGTAGTTAGATCAATATAGTAGTCAGAGACACACAATGATGCAGTTAAAAATTTGAAGAGATGCTCGCAGATAATGTTCTTATCATGGAAGTTTCTTTTTAACTGAGAATAATGATGTGGTTGCAAGTAAGATTATCCTATTCCTAAGTTTCCTATGAAATTATGGTTTGTAGTTGAGTTTCTTTTTTTCTTTTTATCAAGGAAGCAACGAATCTTTGTATGTATTGCTTGCTTTCGTGTATGGTATTTATGTCTATGGGAATAGTTTTGGATTGAAGTCTCAAAGAAGATCTCATATCTTTCTACAAGGAGTGAGTCTTTTCCCCTTTGGATGCTTGACATTAACATTTTTTCTTTTCTTTTATTCAATAGTATAAATTTATATATTTATTTCTCTTTATTTTATGCATCCTATGTTCAATTTAAAGCACTCCATGTGCTTTAAAGTTTTTGAAGGTTTGTCTAAGTCTCTTTCTAGTTGGAGTGCTTGAATTTTATGTACATAAATAATTTTGGAATAATGTTTTAGTTGGGTGTTGACCTATGATATGTGCATGTGTTTATACCTCCGTAAAATGGTGACGAATTGTAAAGTCTCGTTAGTTTTTTTTTATGTGCTTTATAGAAAAGGTCATCAAACCTTAAATAGAGTATAGAGGTGGTTTGGATCCATAATATGGTCACATTGATTATTGTCTCCCAATGTTATAAGTTATGTTTTTTTATTGTTATTGTATATCCATTCACAATTACAATTGTGCAGGTCTCGGTGACTTGAGACACTTTCTTGCTCATTACCTTCTTAAAGGGGGTGAATGATAAAATATTATTAGTTCATAGTTGAATATTGTAGACAAAAAGTACGCCCTAGGGAGTGAATGATAAAATCTTATTAGTTCATCTTTGAATATTGTAGGCAAAAATTAGGACCTACACATTAAAAATGGTAGACCTAAATAGAATATGGAGGTGACCCTAGGTTTGTAATATAGTTATACAAGTCATTGTGTCTTGTTGTTATAAGTTCAAGTCATATCTCTAAATGCCTTTGTGATTAACTTAAAGTACCAAGTAAAAGTCACTCTCGAAGAGTACATAGAGACAAGCTTAGATATGCAATGTGTGTGTCCATGTGAATTCCCATCTTCTAGTATTATAAGTTGGGCATTTACCTCTATGTTTTCAATCACTCTTTTACTATGTAAAATAAATCCCATGGGAATCAAACATTGGTCAATAGTGTATCATAATGTTGGAATATTTGATAGGGGCCATAAAACTTGAGCAACTAATTGTTTTTTTCCTTGAGAGACGCCCGCTTATAAGGCCAAATATGTAAAAAAATTTGATTTTCTTCTTCAAAGTAACATTATAAGCATTATTGAAATGCTTGTTGCTTCATTCCATTTTAAACCAAGACCAAAATTTCCTTAAGAGTACAAAGAAAGTTAGCTTTTGTGTTAAGATTGATATCCACTTCTTGTGCCTTGGATGTTCTTTGTAAAAATGAGGGTATGGATGGGGGGATTGTCCAAAACAACCTTGTAGGGTGACATTTTGGTAGCACCATGATAGGTAGTATTGCACTACCTTTCTTCAAGGGGGTGTAGGGGAGGTGGAGGGGTTTGGATTGGGGGAACTACTAAACCCATTGGCCATTTATATCAATGTAAAACCCAATGGATAACAATATTTTTATGGTCAACACCTCACAACCTCTATTACTTGTTATTAACTCCAATATCTCATGAAGTCATGTAGTATCTAGAAGTATTATCACATGCATCATCATCATGGACATCGACGTTGTCATCATCATCATCAATTCCATATGGTACATCAACACCATATTGATCATCATCCTCATTATCATCATCATCAGTAGCATTAAGTACATCATTAACAAAATCATTGTCATCATTGTCATTATGGTCACTCATATGTCATTAGTGTTCTTAATCGCTCCTCGCCATTAGGATTCATGCCAGGTAATTCTTAAGGTAATTTATATGTCGTTATAGTCATTTCTATGATAATAGGGTTGTTTATATGTCGTTACAGAAATTTAGGTGCCATTAGAATCAATTAGGATCCAAAAGTGCTACCACATGCATAATCATCATTGACATCCACATTGTAATCGTCATCATACAATAGATTAACATCATTGTCATCGTTGTAGTAATCATCAATGTCATCATCAATACAATTACGATAATAATGAGCAAGGAACCCTACTACCTCACAAGAATGGATGATATAGTCTTATACTTATCAAATCATATCCATACGCTCCATCATAATCATTGTAATGCATCATCGTCATGTTGTTAGGGCCAATAAAATACCATTAGGGTCTATCAAATGTTCTTGGGGGAACTTAAATGTCATTAGAGCAATTTAGGTGATATTAAGGTAATTTATCCCTCATTAGGATTAATCAAGATCCAAAAGTGCCATGATTATGATCATTTAGGTGCCACTATGATAAATCAAGATCCAAAAGTATTATCACATGAATCATGATAATTGACATTGATATATCTAACGTTATGTCGGATGTTTTCCGAACACAATTCCTAGCCCTAAACCTAGTGCAATTCTTAGCGCAGTTCCATTCAAAATTTCTGGCATTATTCTAGGCGTTATACCTGGCTCTATACTTGGCGGTATGTTGAATGTTTTCTAGGCATAATTCCTAGCTCTATACTTGGTGCTATGTTGGATGTTTTTCCTGCTGAAACTCATGGTGCAATTCCTGTTGCTAACCCTGGATTAACATATGGTGCAATGCTATTCAGGACGTTTTTTTGGAGGCTATTCTAGGTGTTATATGGAATGCTTTTTTGGATGCTAATTGGGATGATAATTGTGATGCTAATTGGGACACTAATTGGGGCGTTAATTGGGATGCTAATTAGAATCCAAAATAGCACCAACTTTTAAAAAGGGACATTAATTGGGATGCTAATTGGGACGCTAACTGGGACGTTAATTGAGACGTTAATTGGGACGCTAATTGACATGCTAATTAGCGTCCAAAATAGTGCCAAATTTTAAAAAGGGACACAAATAATGCCATTAAAAGTGCCATCCCATGGAAAAGCATCCACTTTGTCCAAAAAATAATGAAAAATACACTAAAAGTGATAGTGGACGCTAAAAAGGAAGCTAAAGAGACGCTAATCACAAGGGTTTGTTTTAGTGTGTAAGTAAATTTTTTTAAATTTTGGATGAAATGTTTTCAATGTGGTAATTTTTTTTTTCATAAACATTGTTTTGATGTAGCGAGTATGATAGAACCAACATAGATCCATGTTAACTATGGCTCTCTCAAGAATCAAGAGGGATCAAATCCCTTATTAGAGTCATAATCTTAATGAAATGTTTGCACTCCAAGGGATTTGATCCCTCTTGACGCTTGATAGAGCCAAAGATAAGATGGAATTATGCTGGATAAAATATAGTATATTGGATAGACATAAAAACACTGGAATCATTTCAAACAAATTTGTTACTAGTGTTACATTCAATATTCAAAAATTCAACCTTAATGAAACAAATACATTGAGACAACTAAGAGTTTAGAATTTTAATTTATGATTTAATTTTTTTATTATAAATGGATGGATAACAAATCTCTAGGAACAAACCCTTTTTAGACCCTAAAATTAATGAAGGTTTTCACCTCAAGGGGATTTGATCTTGGATCAAACCTAGTGAGGTGCAACCCCACTTTAAACCCTAATCTTAATGAAAGGTTTTCACCTCAAGGAATTTGATCCATGTGAGCACTAGATAGAACGTGAGTTAAGATGGATCTATGATGGGATCAATGTCAACTCTCTCATCAAAACAAATTTTACTAGAAACAAAAATTAGTGAAAACTGGAGGGTTCTAAATACCGTCGAAGTGACAACAGTCATAGCGTAAAACCAATTTATTCCTAGGAGAAGATTGTAGTCTAGCGGGCATCCACTACTTCCACCTGAATGGAAACAATTTCCCCCCTAGCTCTACTGAAAGGGTTGGCATGAGGCCATGGGGCTGGAAACCTATTCCATCAAAGGATTTTAGGGTTGTTAGTGATTTTACAAGCTCAGAAGAGCCAATGGATTTCCAACAGGACAGAGACAGAACTGAGGTTGAACCACCTTCATCTAAAATAATCGTAAAGACCTTTTTCCCAACTACTCCTGTTACGATTTGAAAATCCAGTCGGTGAGGTAATCTAGGTTTGAGGTTCTCCGAATTGAAATGAATCAGATTCGTGTCACCCAGGTCCATGACTCCTAAGGCAGTTAATAAGTTTTTGCGTTGTGTGGGATAGCTTTGGAGCACTTCTAAGGTAGACATTGCACATGGTTCCTGAGCTAGGTATTCTACAACATTATAGAACTATGCAGATCGGGCATTAGGGTTAAAAATAGCCTTCCTAAGAGTACTCTTGGGTGGACGCAAAATCATGTCGAAATTAGGCTTCTCGATTGTTAGGGGACCATTAGATGAGGATGCGGGAGAACCACTAGAAGGAGATTTATCTAGAGAAGGTTTATCGATTTTATTCTCCTCAAGTTTGTCATATGTCTGACTTAAAGTTTCTATATTAATAGTTTCTGACAACATCATTTGAATTTCCTCTGTAGAACTAGAATTTCCCTGGTTAGACATGTGGTCTACTAGTTGTTGCTGAGAAGGAAAAGGATCAATAAGAACTGTCGGTGCGGGGTTACTATTTAAAAACTTATTAATTTCATCACGTCAGGGACAATCCTTCATGAAATGATCGCCACCACACAATAGGAAGGGATATTTATCTTTCATTTTTCCTTTATTGTCATTCTCTGGGGTCATAGGTTTGGGATTTTCCTGTTGCTTTCCGAGTTTCTTGTTTTTACCTTTTCCTTTCTTCTTACTACTGGATGATTGTGTACTTTGAATAACATTCACCTTGGTAGAAACTGTAGGATTGGAAGGGGCGATAGTGGAAGGACTAGGTTGTTTGGCAGCTTTTACTACTGATGGAGGCTAGATTGAACCGATAACCCCATCAATAGGTGTTTTTGTAGGTGGCTTAGCCAAGTCCGTGCTGGGATGGGGAGCTTGAGGAATAAGGTCATACAAAGTTCCAGATTGGGAATACACCAAATCTAGATACTAAGCATGACTAATGGCCTGCTCTTTAGTAACAACACCCCCCATAGCCACATCTCAGGCAATGGGTGGCAACAAAGACTTCGTAAACTAATCAGCTAAGATTTGGTCTGGGATAGGAACTTTAATGCGACTTCTCCACCTTCTCCACTCATGAATACGATCTGAAATACGTGTGGATGTGTTTTGATGTAGAGAGGTCAAAAGGTCTGTACCCGTTTCGTAGTGAATGGGTAGCTGAAAGTGTGTGAGGAAGACAGTTTCCAAAGCACTAAAATCTACAAACGAGTGTCGTGGAAGTGCAATATACCACTTCATAGTCATACCAGACAAAGTGCAATGGAAGAGTCTCAATCGAATAGAATCATCCATCAAGGAATTCGATGAACACCATAGATGGAAAGTCATAATGTGATTTTTGGGATCATCTCCTTGTTTTCCATCGAATTTCGGAATATCCGATGGTAACTTTACTGGAATGGGGGGCCACAAAGGATTATGTTGTATGGGGTCATTGATCAACTTGGACAAATCAGGCAGGTCCAAAGTTGCTAGGAAAGGTAACTGATGATTCGGTTCAACATACTGGTAATATTGATAAGGCATGTAACCACCAGTAGGATTGTAAGTGGACTGATACACAGGTTGTTGAAAAGGTTGATGAGACAATGAACCTCTAGAAGATGGACCTCCATGGTTAGGGCCTCCAGAACTACTAGGGCCATTGGGAGGATTAGGAGGAGGACCACTAGGACCTCCAGGACCACCAGGACATCCAGGACCACCAGAGGGAGGACCACCATGACCTCTGGGACCACCAAGACCTCCATGGCCACAAGGAGGAGGACCTTCGGGACCACCGAGAGAAGGACCACTAGGACCGCTGGGACCACCCGGAGGAGGGCCACTGGGCCCCCTGAGGGGAGGGCCTCCGTAAGGTGCCCCTCCTGGACCACCAGGATCCACAAGGGGAGGACCTCTGTAAGGTGGCCATCCGGCACCTCCAACCGTATGAATAGGTATTCCTCCCAATGCTTGCATGTAGGACTAGTTGGGTTGCCCCCATGGAGTGAAAGTATTTCCAAGATATGGAATTCTAGTGTATGACATGCCTGTAGGGGTAGGTTGGTAATTCACATTTCCTACAGGTACTTGATTTGTTGGGTGAACATACCCCCAAGAAGCTTGATTAACCACAGGTTGTGCTCCTAAGGGTTGACTTGTACTCAATGGAGGGTTAACTATATTTGTAGGAGGAACGTAAAATATGGATGTGCATGCATTAGAGGCCTGTTTATTATGAGTAACAACTCCACTAGAAGGTAACATAGATCATGCCCGGGGTTCCCCCCCAGCACTATAAGGTACTGATATAACTGAAGTTGAAGGTTTCCCCCCAGCCCTAGAAGACCTAGGAGGACTAGAAACAGACCTAACATTTGCAACTTTAGGGTCAAAAGTTTGATCTGGGTGGTGTGAAGTCTCAACAGGATCAATAGGTTTCATAGAATCAGCCAATGAATGATATACGGCTGGCCAAGGATTCGTATTGCGGGGAAGAAGAGCTGACATAGGTTCTTTATGAGGGATTGGGGTTGCTAAGATAGTATCTAGTCTTTGCATTCTCTCCTAAAAATACTGTGCACGGTGAATAGATGATTGAATTTTTCTATGTTCCTCTTCACTTGGTGAAGAATGTTCAAGAGAGGGCCTATTTACTCCAAATGAAGCAATGGCTTGTCCCATAGAAGTTCCCCAAAACATAGCATCTGGACCATAATCTGGA
This sequence comes from Pseudotsuga menziesii, assembly GCA_001517045.1. Classification (NCBI taxonomy): domain Eukaryota; kingdom Viridiplantae; phylum Streptophyta; class Pinopsida; order Pinales; family Pinaceae; genus Pseudotsuga; species Pseudotsuga menziesii. Next base: position 86,516 of record LPNX010863742.1, on the reverse strand, counting down.
CGAATAGGACTATCAACACGACCTTCCACATGACCATGGAAAGAAGTGTCACCCACAGGAGGTTGTTGGACCAAGGGAGTAATGTAAGAAGCAAAAGTCTCTGCCTTCTACAACTAAGTTCTCTTACACATGGGAAGTAGTTCTAGCTCCTTGGTCAATAGCTTCCATTAGACCTTCTCCTGTAACAGGAGGAAATTCGGGTGGTAAGCCCTGTGTTCTTCTGGACTGTCTCAAATGAAACTCAGCCAGATTGCACAGTCACTAATATAACCTAGGGTTTCAGAGCTAAGAAAAATAATGCCAAAAAAAATTTCTCCTACTTAAGCTATAGGCCAACAAGAAAATTCAAATGACAGAATGAGCTCAAATGGTCGGTCTCTCACCATGATTTTCAAGTAGATTCAACTCACGATATACCACAAGGGTACGTGCGTAGTAATCTCCCCGAATGTTGTTTTCGGTGTATTGCTCCATACAAGACGGCCAAAGGGTTTTTCTCAGATAAATAAGGTATCCTAGTGTGGTCTCCCAATATACTCAAGGTACATGGGAGCTCAAATCAGTAGTAGTGTTGTCTAATGCAAAACCGTTCACAAGGGGCCTTCTGATATACAATCGAGTATGTGAAATACCTTTCTATATACCTCAAGGGTACGTGAAAAACCGTTCGATATACTGATAGTACATGGAAGAACTGCGCGAGTCCCGGGTTGTAGTGCAGACAAATAACGACAACTCCTATGTTTAATGACACTCGAACACGTCTCTAACCTATCACTCAAATTTCTATACAAATTTTAAGCCTATAACTATCGTTAATTTTAAAGTGGATGGTTAGGTGAATGCATGAGGTTTTGACAGAAAATTAAAACCATGCAAATATGAAATGCAAGTTCATTCACTTTACCATTCAGTATGCCTAATTATGGGAAGGAGAGAGAGTGTTTTCTTTTTCAATCTTGCTCTAAAACTAAATTTTTTTCCAAAACAACTATACTTAATTTTTTTTTTCTGAGCATACAATCAAATATTAGATTTTTATCATTCAAGCTAGCATTATGATCTTAGGATATTATCTGAGAGAATAACATGCACAACAATAAAACACAAGAGACAATAAACACAAAGATTTTCCTCGAGGAAACCATAAAGGAGAAAACCCCGCAACTTCCTTAGAGATAGAATTAAAACCAAAAGTAAAACCCAAAAACATAAAGATGATCTCTCGACAGCAGTAGTCTCTCTCTCTCTTGTCCCATCAACTTCTTCTCTCACTCATGCGCCCCAGTGAGTGAGTGTGTGTGTGATAAATAGAGAGGATCACTCTCTATTTATATTCTTTCGTTCACTTAATGTCCACTCCAACGTGTCAGCCTCACTTAACAATTACTTACTAGAACCGACATATCTAGGAGAGTCTAATAAAACTAGTTCCCCACAACTTGTGGGGAATTTTCCCCTTCTACCAACAAGGAGGGTTATCCTTAACACAACGGTGGGGACTATTGCCTCGAATTACAATAACTCACCTAGGGTCGACTTCTCTATGATAGTCTAATAACCCTAGGGCCCCACAACTATAAGGACTTTAACCCTTGAAGAATAGGAGGGTTACCCACAATGACTTGACATGATTTGTTTACATTATAGAAAGTCCCGATCGGGACATCGGGGCATGACATGACTCAATTACATTACAAACACTTCTTGGAATAAACATCGAGGTATAATAAATAAGATATACAAGTGAATACATTCAGAAGTTACAATTACATCAACACTCCCTCTTAACTAGGAATGTATTCTCTCGACACAATTTATCAGCACAAGTCTTCTTCTCTATATCATCTGGATCATCATTGAGTCCTCGTCATCTTCAAGTCATTTTCATCTAGATCTGGATCATCACTGGATCTGGATCATCATCACTAGATCTGGATCATCACTGGATCTGGATCATCATCACTGGATGTGGATCATCACTGGATCTGGATCGTCTCTGGTTTTGGAACATCTCTGCTGGATCATCATCATAGGTTCTATCTCTTGATTCTTCTCGTCACAAGAAGTTCTACAGAGCCAGCCCTTTTTCATGCTGGTTGTAGGCGTAGCCTCCATGTAGGTCTTTTTCAGCACTTATATCTGAACCTAAGTCAGAATGGCCCACCCAACACTTACATCTGACCATGAGAGGAACACATCGAACACCATGTCAGAAAGGCACGCCCAGCACTCACATCTGACCATGAGAGGAACGAATCCAGTCATCTATGTCAGAAAGGCCCGGCACTCACATCGGACCATTGGAGGAACCAATCTAGTCATCTATGTCAGAAAGGCCCAGCACTTACATTCGACCATGCAAGGAACCAATCCTACCTACATGTCGAATGGGCTCTGCACTTACATCTGACCATGTGAGGAACCAATCCAGCATGTCAGAAGGGATCTGCACTTATATCTGATCATGTAGGAACAAATCCTACAGTCACATCAGAATGGCTCTGCACTTATATCTGATCATGTAGGAACCAATCCTACAGTCACATTAGAATGGCCCTCAGTCCTAGACTGAGTATTCCTAGTAACTGACCAGGTGCCTCCATTCCAAGAATGACATTCAACACTTATATCTGATCATGTAGGAACCAATCCTATAGTCACATCAGAATGGCTCAGCACTCATATCTGACATGCGAGGAACCAATCCTCTCATCATGATAGAATGGCTTAGCCCTTACATCTAACTATGGAAGGAACCAATCCTCTCACCATGTTAGAATGGCTCACGGACTCATCACTTCCCTTTGGAGGGAAACTTGATCTAGAGAACACCAAGATTCTTCCTGAAGTACTCAAACTTCACTCTGGCTAATGGCTTGCTCAACACATCAGCTATATGTTCGTCCATCGCAACATACTAGAGTTTCAATGCTCCTTTCTGCACCATATCCCTGATATAGTGATGCTTGATCTCGATATCCTTCGACTTGCCATGGAACACCAGTTTCTCCGACAACTTCACACAACTCTGGTTGTCGCAATATATACAAGTAACATCTGGCTGGAGATCAAATAAATCAGACAGTAGCTTCCTCAACCATACTGCCTCACAACTAGTTGAAAAAGATGCGACATACTCTGCTTCAGCTTTACTTAGTGCCACACAGGATTGCTTCCTGTTAAACCAAGAGATCACACATGATCCCATACTGAAGCAACACCCTAAAGTGCTCTTCCTATCGATGGCACTACATGCCCAATCTGAATCAACATAACCCTCCAGGTTAATCTTCTGATTCACCTCATAACTGATCCCATAATCAATTGTACCCCTAAGGTACCTCAGAATATGCTTTGCAGCAATCAAGTGAACATGTCTTGGATCTTTCAGAAACTGGCTCAAGGTGTTCACATTAAAGCAAATATCTGGTCTCGTGTTCGTCAGGTACATCAGGGACCCAATCATATGACGATACATTGTAGCATCAACCGCTTCTAATGAAGCATCACTCAATAGCTTCAGATTTGATGCCATAGGTGTGGTCATGGCCTTGCAGTCCATCATCCCAAATCTGTTCAGGATCTCTACTACATACTTCCCTTGTCCGAGGGAGATTCCATCCACATTTTACCACACCTCCATGCCTAGAAAATAGTGCATCATATCCAAGTCATTCATCTCGAACTCGGTAGCAAGTCTCCTTCTTGCAACTTCTGGCAGGAACAAGTCATCGACATATAACAAGAGCATCACTAGTCTTCCACCTTCAACCCTGAGGAAAATATTGGAATCCTCTTTACTCTCAATAAATCCTAGAGTCACCAGTAAGCTATCCATCCTATTGTAGTATGTCAAACCTTGGGATCTTCTGTAGTCACTCCCTCTGAAGCAGAGCATCATTCTCCCTCTGTCTTTCATACTCTATGCACTAAAACATTATGTACTGGAGTGACAAGTAGCTTCCTTTTCTACTAATATTCTATGTATCCATCTAGGGTTACTAGATACCAATATCCTCTATCTTAAATCTTTTCAAAAGTTCTTCTCGCACCCATCTGTGAGCTTGTCGTCTTCTTCAAGCTCCTCATGTATGTGTTATCCCATGGGTGTCTTCTGAGCTCGTATAAGGTCTTCTTTAATTTCCACACATGAGTCTACCTATCATGTGCCTTAACTCCCACTGGATGCAAATGTCTCTTCGTAGTCTATGCCTTCTTTCCGTGAGAAGCCTCATGCTACGAATCCTGCCTTGTATCCCACGATGTTTCCATCTACTGCATGATGGAACTACGAACTTCCCTTCATGTATCTATACTGCATCCTAGACATCATTCTTCTTGAACTGGTCTTCCCTTTCTTCTTGGTTACTTCTTCATAGATGGAAGGTTCTGCATCAATGATGTCGCTGCATTCATCATATTATTCTTTATCTGTCGTCACTTGTTCTTCGGAACAAGTCTCATCCCTCTTTTCTTGTAGGTGATTATGTACGCGATCTTTCCTACAAGTCAAATGCATTAGTTGTATGGTTAGAAACATTTCACAAGGCATATTCAAAATAAATATATGATCATGCAACTATTTTAGCCAATACAACATTCATCCATATCTCACGGAAACTTTTCTAGATGCCTTCCATCTCTACCAGGACAACATTGATATTGTGTACTAATCCAATATGTCAGTAAAGAGGTTTCATTCTATATAAGTAGCAATGGAGAGTTGTATAGCACCATGAGATGCTTACCCATCACATGCATATTAGTAGTATATTGTCATTAATGCAAACATTCTATCATGCATAATACATCAACTCAATATAAACAAATGCATAACAAAAAACAATATCATGAAATGACAATTGAATACTTATCTTTATTTGTTTCATGGGTAGACTCCTTCTTTAGCCTTTAGCTTCATCATATTCTTTATTCATAATAGCATCGTTTCTTATCTAAATCCTAAGATGGTTAAGAGGTTCTTCAAGAGTTGAGTTCTTCATATTCCTCATTGCTTGAGGGATATTTTTTGAATCGTGAAATCTTTATCTTCAGTTGCTCCCATCTTATTTTCTCTTACTATGAGTTGAGCATCTTCTTGTGTGTGATCTTCCTAGAGTCTTTCTGAAAGTAATCACTTCCTTCTGGCACACATTCATTGAATAAATGAATCCCATGATCCTGGGAGGTCATTCAAGGTGGTTATTACCACTTTTGCATTCTCCACTTCTTCTTATACTGCTTCAAGTTGTTCTTTGATTTGAGAGACCCTTGTAAAGTATGACTGTATGGTCTCTGCATTCTGGATATTCACATTCTTCAACTAGTTTCTTAAGGTCATATTCTGATTTGTGTTCTTCCCTTCAAATATATTGGCCAAGGAATCAAACATCTCTTTCGGTGTCTTTAGGGAAGACACTTGTGGTACAAGGTTATCCATGATTGAATCAACAATGATCTTCTTGGCCTTGACCAAGTTCTTCTTGTGTAAGTCTTCTAGCCTCATCTCCCTCTGGATCTAGAACCTCTCTTCTTATGTAGGTGTCCAATTCATTTTCTTTAGAGAGATCATATACTTTCATGCTTGGAATTTGTCAACTTCACCAAGCTTGTCATCAAGCCGATGTGATAGATCACATTGAAATGAGAACCTTAAATGAAAATAGCAATAGATTAGGTCTTACTGATTTCAGGTATCCGTCCTGGTTCCAGAGCTGGCTGATCTAGGGTTTGTTAGAGAAACCCTAATTTTAAAAACTTGGAATATTTCAGATATGATTGGATAGAAAGATAGACCTCTTCAAGGTGAGCTGTCCAATGTACTCATTTTCTGAAAACAATGGAGGGAAGCTCTCGGAACAGGAAGCCCTAGGTTACCAATTTCTTCTGCAGAAATGCTTGATACTGTTTCTACAGTATCTCCAAAATTATGGCCCCTATATGTATAAAAATTCTCAATGAGGTAGCCTTGCTTGTCCCTATTCCAACACCATAGGTTTCATTAGAATTGGTTTCACCAATTGGGACTTATGATCGTTTTCCCAAGGTGACCTGTTTCAGAACTGTTCAACATAGAGAAGTTGTACGGACTGACATGTGTCACTATTTCATATTCGGGGTCTGAAACTTATTCCAAAGAAATTAAAGTCTGCACCCATTTTGGAACATCTTCATAAATTTAATTTGGACCTTTGTAGCCCGAGATATAGCAATTCCCCCCAGGTGTCCTATTTAGGGATGAATCCTGGAAGAGGCTGGAACCCTAACGTGGAGGAATCATATCTCCTAGAATATAGCGAATATGAGGCTGAACTTTTCACATAGTGTAAATCAGGATTTTATCTGTCTTGTGAAATTTTCAACTCCTAAAACTTCTCCAATACCGAGATATAGCGAATGTACCAAAACTTATCAGGTTTAGTATTTTAGGGTTTTTTCAGCTCGGGGTCAAACTAGGGTTTGACTTTCCTGGAGTTATACCCAACCAAAAATATCGACCTAGGTCTCTAAAATTAGATTTTAATGAGGAGATAAATCCTATGCTAGGCTCACTCAAAAATTCTTCTTCTGTTAGAAGCCCTATTTTCCCGCACCAAAAACTGAAAATGCTCGGAATTGAATTCCGCTTCGATAGAAAGATGCGCCCTTCAATGGAGAGTCATCCTAACATACTTTTGCTAATGGATTATGGAGAGAGACCCAAAAGGTAAGAGTCCCTAGATTCTGTAGCTGCACAATGTCTTCTTCTCAGGTTAGCTCTGATACCATGTTAGATTTTTATCATTCAAGCTAGCATTATGATCTTAGGATCTTATCTGAGAGAATAACATGCACAGCAATAAAACACAAGAGACAATAGACACAAAAAATTTCCTCGGGGAAACCATAAAGGAGAAAACCCCGCAACTTCCTCATAGATAGAATCAGAACCAAAAGTAAAACATGAAAACATAAAGATGATCTCCTGACAACAATAGTCTCTCTCTCTCTTGTCCCAGCAACTTCTTCTCTCACTCATGCGCCCCTATGAGTGTGTGTGTGTGTGATAAAAATAGAGGCTCACTCTTTATTTATATTCTTTCATTCACTTAATGTCCACTCCAACATATCGAACTCACTTAATAATTACTTACTAGAGCCGACATCTCTAGGAGAGTCTAATAACCCTAGTTCCCCACAACTTGTGGGGACTTTTCCCCTCCAACCAACAAGGAGTGTTATCCTTAACACAACAGTGGGGACTATTGCCCCGACTTACAATAACTCACCTAGGGTTGACTTCTCTAGGATGGTACAATAACCCTAGGGCCCCACAACTATGGGGACTTTAACCCTTGAACAATAGGAGGGTTACCCACAATGACTTGACATGACTTGTTTACATTATAGAAAGTCCCGATCAGAACATCGAGGCATGACATGATTCAATTACATTACAAACACTTCATGGAATAAACATCGGGATACAATACATAAGATATACAAGTGAATACATTTCAAAGTTACAATTACATCAACATCAAACAACACTTCTTCAAATGAAATATTTTTGAAAGCAAACAGGTAGGGTAAGATCTCTTTTCAAAGAAGAAGAAAGACAAACAACACTCAAATATGCATATGCAAAATATTTTTTTTTCTTCCAAAACATGGAAATTTCTAACTTAAACTATTGATATTTTTTTTCTTTTTGATGAGATAATGATGCAAAAGAGATAAAAGAACAAAGGAATCCTGAAAGCTTGTGAGGCTAATCAGAGACCCAGTGACTTAAACCCAATAAAACAATAACCTAGTCTCAACAAATTTTCTTATTTGAGCGAAAAGAAGTCTTTCTCACACCTAACGAAAGATGGAAACAAGCAAACTAATCTAAGGGAGTCTTTCTTTTCAGTACTAGTCTATAACAGGAAGAGAACTAATCTAACCTAAAGCTTCCAAAAAATCCTTTCAGAACAAACTTACAAGAAGTAATGAATGATGAATCTAACATAGATTTTTGTTTGTTGATTTTGACAAACAAGCAATTTCCACATAAAATTTTTAGATTTCAATCACTCAGGAAACTTCAAACAAGTCTGGACAAAACTAATTGAACACACAAAAATCCAAAAATCACAAATCTTTTGGAAAATTTTGAAAAAATCAAGGTCTGGGACAGGCCTACCTGGCATTGCGCTGAAGGGGTTGCTGATAGAGTAGTTTCGAGGTAGAACCACTTCTTGTTTACTGGACTCAGGCGGCGGCACCACCTATTGCTAACTGAACTCAGGCAGTGGCACCGCTTATTGCCTAAGGCACATGCGTGGTTCCCTGTAACAACCCAAAACACATGGAGAGATAAAAAATCAAGTTAGAAATTGCAAAAACTCTGCAAAAAATGATGAATCAACAACAATATAGAGCATATAAATTCAAGGTGACTCAGATCCGAAGAGATCTGAAGATTTCAAACCAAAACTTCACTAGGTCAGATGTAGATCAGACTGCAAATATGGCAGGATGGAGCTTGGATTCGGACAAGAGTAGTTTAGAAACTGAGGAAGATCATAACAGATAAGTAATTCCCCAGCAGAGTCACCAAATTTGTTATCAGGAATATAGCACCTTCTGCGGATAGAAGTTGTTCCTCTGGTATGAATGGTTCAAATCCAAAACAAATGAGTAAATACTAGGTTGAATACTTTCCTTGAAAACTATAGATGCCTGGAATAAAACTATGATGAAAGACCTGTAGACCTGCAGAAGCACATCAAACATACAACAACATCAAAGATACCAAAAAAATATCCATAGATCCATATTAGTTACTAAGGAATCCAATAATATTCATGTGAGATTTAAACACAACAAATATATGGGAAGGAAATCAACTTTGTATTAATAGATGAATGAAAGAGCTCACAACCATTTTGCCTTACTGTCGATGCACTCCTGCACAAGACTAACACCTCATCCCCGATTGCTCCAACTTGCTCCTCTATGCTCTCTAATGGATTAGGCCAAGATGTTAATTCAACAACATAACTTTACTTCTTTTTCCTCTCCTCAACCATGGAGTATGAGCTTGTATGTATAGGGATCCAAGGGATAGAAATGGTTGAGAAATTGGTAGGTGAGGTGGCCATGAGATCCCCAAAAGAGGGATCTCAAGCTTAACTAACCCAGGTGAGTAGGGATAAGGCTAGACACGAGGCTTTTGTTCTAGAAGCTTCGTGAAACCTCCTTTTTCACTTTTTACCAAGGAAACCACTTATACTCTTTTATGACTGAGCGGTGAAGGGTGAGAACCATGCCAACAACAAAGGTTAAAGGCGGTGGCATCGCCTATCTTCCAAATGACTAAGGTGGTGCTATATAAGGTATCGCTTATCTGCTTGAGGGTAAGAGTGGTGCTGAAGTTTTGTATATTAAAACCAACATCTAGAGTATGTTTCACTTCAAGTTTGAGATTTGAGGGCAAATATCTGTGTTAGGGATCCTATCACATTCTGGTGACAAAATTTGAGTGTAACAGTGACTAATGTTTAGTCATATTTAGCTTAGTCATTAATATGTTATTGTCTAGTAGTTTATTTAGTCATATATTTGGTCATTAATTATGAAAATCAATGACTAAATCAATGATTATCAATGACTAATAAGTCAACCAATTAATGACTAAGCTAAATAAGACTAAGTTATTCAAGCTATAAAATAGTGTAAATTATCTACTATTAGTCGTTGACTCAAAAATAGTCATTTATAGCGAATTTTAGTCATTTGTTTAGTCATTAATTCCTCATTTTGTACTAGTGTCAACTTGTACAATCCTCCCTCTTGCTCTCCAATTATCGTTGCATCATCAATTATATTTCCTTTTGGCCACATTAGGACTTGGCCATCTACAAATGCAACTCTTATTCCCTTTGCATCTAGTGCAGAGATGGAGAGAAGCTTCTTCATCAATCCTTTAACATATAGCACATATTTCATCTTCAAATATTTCCCGGAGTCTAGCTTGTATGAAGCTTCTCCACTTCCTTTTATGGGGTATTGATAATCATCCAAAGTTTCACCTTGTGAGGTGACTCATTCTTAGATAGATTGATGAATGATTCTTTGTATCCCATCATATGTTTGGATGCCCCACTATATTCAATCTAGTCATTACTTCCATGTGAGATAGTGCCTGTGAGTGCTGGGATTAGGACATACTCTTCATCACTTAAATAATCATCTCTTTCTTCTTTGAATATTTTATTTGTTGATTCGTCATATTCAATAGTGTGAGCATGATGTGTTTTCTTGTTGGACTTCTTGTTGAAGGATTCTTTGTTCTTGGGACAACCTCTGGAGTAGTGTCCCTTCTCATCACAAGTGTAGCATCAAATATTGGAAGGATCTTTTCTAGACTTATTTTGTCTTTTATGATGATGGTTCTCCCTCTCGTTGTGATGGTGGTTCTCCTTCTTTTTATAATTTCTTCTGGTGTGATCTGTGGGAGCTTGATCTTCAGTTTCTCCCATATTCTCTTCTCTTGTTATGAGACAAGATTTTTCTTGTGTGCATTCTTCCTAGAGTCTGCTGAAAGAGATCACATTCCTTCTTACACATATTCCTTGAATGAATGAATCCAATGATCTTAGGAGACCATTCAAGGTGGTGATAACAATCTCTCCTTATTACGCATTCTCTTTGACTCCTTCAAGTTGTTCCTTGATTTGAGCAACCCTTGTGAAGTAGGATTGCATGGTCTCTGAGTTTTGTATCTTCACACTCTTTACCTAGTTCCTCAATGTCATGTTTCAATTGATGTTATTTCCTTCGAACAACTTCATCAAAACGCCGAACACATCCTTATGTGTCTTCAAGGATTACACATGGGGGATGTGGTGGTCCTTAATAAAATATGCAATGATCCTCTTGGCCTTAACCAAATTATTCTTATGAATAACCTTAGCTTCATCTCCTTGTGCCTATGGAACTTCCTTACTATATATTGATCCAAATAATTTTCTTCTAGGATTAGGGAGATCCTATACTTTCATGCTCAGAATTTATCATCTCTCCCAAGCTTTTCTTCAAGCTGAGTATGATGAGTCATTTTGAAATGAGAACCTCAAATGGAAATAGCAGAGATTTAGATCTTACCAATTTGAAGTGTTCAACCTGATTCTGGAGTTGGATGACCTAGGGTTTGTTAGAGAAACCCTAATTTTTGAAACATAGAGTTTTGGAATTATGCCTCGATAAAATGATGTGCCTCCTTGAGGTGATTTGTGTGTAAATTGAACCCAAGTGATAGAACAATTGCACTCACAAAATTGCTAATCAAACCTGCAAATTTACACACAAAGGAGACTGAAATTGGAGCATAACACTAAACTGTATTGAATAAGTGTACAATAGCCAACCTTATGAATTCATAGGATGCTGCAATATATAATTATATGAGATATTCGAATGCATAAGTATGCCATTCGAAATAGTAAAAAACAGGCTTACTAAATGTAGTCAAATCCCCCATAGGTGCATAAAGCAGTTTCCAAATATACCTAGGAGCTCACGAATTGGAAAATTCAAGTAGGAAAGATAATAGGTGATGGAAATACAACTCATACATTCTTTTATTAAGAGAAAAGAATGGAGGGTGATGAGGGCAAAAAACAAGTCAACTACACCTAGTCTTACTTTCCATTTTGCCATAAATCTCAATAAAGCAGGCAACTTAGCAGAAAAAACAGATATGTGCTAGGGAGGATCTGGAATAAAGAAAAAATGATAAATATGGTTTCCAGGAGGTTTCCCAAGTGCTCCATGACTTAGTTTTAGCAATTTTGACTTCCAGGACATGTGGAAGACAACTTGCATATAGTGGAATATTGGAAACTAGGCAAATAAGAAAAAAATGGATTAATTAATGTCTGAGGTAGCTAACTATGGGTTGATTATTCTAACACCCCCCCTTAATCCTGACTTATGAGTAAATATCAGAAAACTATAGGGCCTAGCAACAAGGCTTAGTCACCCTTTACATACTGCATGTCCATTTAACCAAGGAAAGAGGCAAAAACCTAGTGTGAAAATGCTCCCTTAAACATGGACACTAAAATGAAATTTGAAAATCTTGTCATCAATCATGCTTCATAGCATAATCAGCAATCCCCAGTAGTGATTTGAGATTACTGAATTTCTTCTCACAAAAAACTTTGGTGAAGATGTCTGCTACTTGTTTTGAAGATGCACAGAAGAGTAGGTGAATGGTGCCATCATGCACAAGCTGTCTAATGTAGTGCATATGGATCTCAATGTGTTTGGTTCTCTGTCTCTGAAATGTATCATTGCAAATTCTAATGGTGCTCTGATTATCACAATAGATAATAGTTGAAAACTCTGATTCGAAGCCACACTCACCAAGTATCCCCTGCAACCATAAACATTGAGTTGCTGCCTTTACAACTCCTCTGTACTCTGCTTCTGTAGATGAGAGTGCTATGGCACTCTGTTTCTTGCTTGACCAGCTGATTGGTCCTTCGGCAAGCATGAACACATATCCTGATGTTGACTTTTGATCTGTGTTGTCACATGCCCAATCACTGTCAGTAAACCCAATCAAATCAAGATCAGATTTAGCTTTGTAGAAGATCCCATGTGTTCTTGTTCCTTAAACAAAGTTAAGGATCCTTTTGGCTGCTCTCCAATGGATCTCATGTGGCTGATCCATGTATATTGAATCCACACTTACTGCATAAGAAATATCATGTTGAGTGTGTGTAAGGTACAGCAAACACCCAATCAATTGCCTATACAGTGTATTATTCACCATAGGAGAAGAAACTGCTTCTTCAAGCTTAACTCCTGAAAGGAAGGGAGTCTTTCTTGGCTTGCAATCCTTCATGTTGAACTTGTTCAGCAAATATATAGCATACTTGGACTGATGTACTTTTATTCCATGTTTTTATTGAGCAATTTCGAGACTTAAAAATTGGCTCAACAACCCTAAATCAGTCATAGAAAATGCATGGTTCATTGCATCCTTCAAGGAGGCAATTTCTTTCTTTGAACTTCCTGTAATCAGAAGGTCATCCACATACAAGAAAATAATCATCAAAGAACCATGAATCAGATTCAAATAAACATTAGGATCAGACTTGCATCGAACAAGACTCAATGATAGTAGAAAGCCATCAATCTTGGCATACCAAGCCCTGGGGGCTTACTTAAGCCCATAAAATGATTTATTTAGCCTGTACAGAAAATATGGATTAGTAACAAACCCTTGAGGCTGCTGCATGTATATCTATTCAGTAATATCTCCATTCAGGAAAGCACACTTCACGTCCATGTAATGTACCTCCCACTACTTCGAAGCTACAATGGCTAAGGCTAGCCTGATGGAGTCCATCTTTGCCACTGGTGCAAAGGTCTCATTGTAGTCAATACCATGTACCTATGAGTAGCCCTTGGATACCAATATTTCCTTATATTTCAAAGGTGAATCATCAGCAACAAACTTAGTTTTCAAAACCCACTTACATTGAACTAGCTTCCTCCCTAAGGGAAGATCAACCAGTTCCCAAGTGTTTTTTTTCTGGAGTGAGCTGAATTCTTCTTTCATGGCTGTTTACCATCTTGGATCATGTGCTACATATTCATATGTATATGGGTCTGATTCAACCATTAGATAACATTTCTCTACAAACAAAGGGTCTTTCATACACAGGGCAATCTCTAACTGAGATCTAGTCTTCCTAGGATCACTAGGATTTCCAGCTATTTCCCCAGCTACATGAATGGTATTTGCTGCCCATTTTGAGGCTTGTAGGACTGTCAAGATCTGAAATTAAATCATAATTATCAGACATATCAGAAACAACAAACTCATTTGTCTCTTCACTTACATTCAATGGTTCTGGTGGTGAAGAAGACTCTCCAACTTCAGCCGTTGCTAAAGGCTCTTATTGGAACTGAACACTCCTTTCAATGAAGCCTTTGTTTGTGCTCAAATTGATCAGCTTGTACCCTTTTGAATCTTCAGATTACCCAACAAATAGGAACTCTTGGCTTTGGGGCTGCAAAGCCTTCCTTTTTTCTGTTGGAATTCTAGCCCAAGCCTTTGAACCAAAAATCCTAAAATGGGTCACATTTGGCTTGTTCCCACTCCAAGCTTTGAAAGGAGTCATACCATCAAGCTGCTTATGAGGCACCCTATTCTGAATATAGGATGCACATTTTATAGCCTTAGCCCAAAACTTTGGTGGCAAAGTCTTGGCCTCCAACATACAGGTTGCCATCTCTTTCAATGATCTGTTCTTTCTCTCAGCAACACCATTTTGCTGTGGTGTGTAAGGGATTGAATGATGCATCTGAATACCTGCATCTTCACAATATTGAATAAACTCAGACTTGACATACTCACCACCATTTTCAGATCTGAGGATCTTGAGTCTCCTCCCGGACTGGTTTTCAACCAAAGCCTTAAAGACTTTGAAGAGGCCAAAAACTTCAGACTTATGCTTTAGGAAGTAAACCCAACAATACCTAGAAAAGTCATCTATGAAGGTCAATGCATATTTGTCTTGACTCATTGACATATGAGGAAATGGACCAGCAACATCACTGTGGATCAACTCAAGAGGTGCAGAGGTTCTCTCATGACTAGCTCTCTCAAATTTATGCTCTGGGTGTTCTCCTAGGATACAACCTTGATAGACTCCCTTGGAAAATTTAATCTTTGGTAACCCTATGACCATTTCTTTTTCACTTAGATCAGAAAGATACTTATAGTTAAGATGGCCAAATATTTCATGACAAAGCTTGCTTGGATCATTAGCATGAATCAGAAGAGCAGAGGGGTTTGAGTAGGGCAGAAAATGTGAAAACATGTATACCTTCTAAGTGTGATCTACAACTCCTTTTGCAATGACTTTACCATTCGAGATCTCTGTGATATCAACATCATCAGGGGAGAATATGACCTTCTTTGGAGACCTTGTGTGGGTCATCTGATACACTGACAATAGGTTAGAGGCAAGACCTGGAACATACCATACATTACTGAACTTACCATGGTCAATATCAATACTTCCTTTGCCCAAACTGTCAGTGAGAGAGTCATCTCCCAGCACTATTGGTGGACCTTTCGACATGTCAAGAGAGGAGAATGCCTCCTTGTTCTAAACCATATGTCTTGAAGCTCCAGATTCTATGATGAAGCTTGGTGAGCTTGATGTTCCAGCAACCAATGCATGTACTATTTCTCTGTCCTCTGAATTCGATCCTCCTTCCCTCTTCTTTGAGAAATCAGGAAGGGAGATGTTATTCTTCTCCGGGAGTTGGGTCAACATGTCAATTTGCTTCTTCATGTAGGAGATTTCAGGATGATAGCCCTTACTGTAGTATGCACACTTGCTCATTTCTCCTTTGTTCTTCTTTTTATGGGAGTTCTTCTTGGATCCTTGGGGCTCCTATTGAGACTTGTTCTTGTCTCTCTTTTGCTCAGGTGGCTTCTTAGCTTTCTTCTTTCCTTTTGAATCCACCCTTGAATCTCCAACAACCAAAGCTTGGTCTTTGGAAGGTTTGATGGTGCCCATCATCACCAATTTATCCTGTTCTTGTGTGAGGGATTCCATCAACTCTGCAATCTTAGGCATCTTCTAGGATTGAGCTGTCAACTTGGTGGCATGGTAGGTAAAAACAAACACTGAATAGTTAGGGCCAAGCTTCGAGAGTATGGCCAAAACTAGTTTCTCTTCCTTCTTTTCAATTCCACGCTATTTTAGCTACAAAAAAAGGGCTTTAAACTTGGAAAAATAGAGTTGCAGGTATTTGAAGTTGCTGGGACTCAAAGAGATCAATTCATTCTCAATTTGATGTCCTTTCATCTCATCTGTCTTACCAAAAATCTCTACAAGCTTCTCCCACACTTCATTAGGTGATGTCAATCCATCAAGATGGAAGAGGAGGTCTCTGGATATGCTCAGACACAAAAGACCATAGGCCTCATCCCTCCTGTTGTGCCATTTAATTTTCTCTGCAGCTACATTGGGCTCTACCTTAGTTTCCATAGGCACCCTGTAGAGACCCTTCACTCTCAACAGTATCTCCATCTCTGCTTTCCATTCAAAGAAATTAAATGGAGTCTGTTTCCAACTTTTGTGTACCATAGTTGGGTTACCTGAGGAGCCACCAGTTGACAGACTTATTCAAAGTCTGATTCCAATGTATCAGTTGATCCGTCTGCATGTCTAGCCAATATTGGCTAGCCACTTTTTTATTTTAATAATTTTGACCATGGCCCCGCGGGGTTTGTAATAAATGTTCTAGTAGGGTATTTTTTGAGTGATTCGGTCTCCTGAGACATAGAATCTCAAATAAGGTATTCCATGGAGTTTTTTGCCCCTAACAATTATGCTTTGCCTTCAGCCGAGTATAATTGACAATGTTTTCTCCCGCTTCCTCCAAAGCTGGAATGCCCGATGTTGAATTCTGGGCCTTGGGGGGTTATTAGAGCCCAATTGAGTGTTATAAACCTACTAGAAATTATTTAGGTAGATCATGGTCATGTCCTAAGTCATTTGGACACATAAAAAAATTTCGAAAAACTATTTTTTTCGAACGGGGAAAAATTATTTTTTAATTTTTAATTACTTTTCCTAAGTTTTTTGAGTTAATTTTTCCATAAATTAAATGGAAAAAACCCATTCGTGGTAAGTCGGTCATTTAGACTCCGAATTCAGTGATTGAAGGCTCTAACCTTAAGCCAAAAATCATTCTTGATCAACCAGCCAGTCAGAACCAACTTTCAGATCAACAATCGGACACATAATGCCTTTTTTCTCAAAAAAGTCAATTTTGAGTAAAGAAATGAATTTGTATTAAAAAATGATTATTTTGGAGAAAATTAAAACTCTCCAAATTAATCAAAATTCAGTAAAATAAAAGGATAAATGACATCTCATGGAGCACTTATGATGATTGGAGTTATCATAACTCAGCTTCAGTCATCATTAAGAGAGCAATTAATTTATTATCAGTTAGCAGACATGTCATCTCTAGCCTAAGAATGAGATGGAGAGCACTCATTGGTCCAGTTATTTGATCGAGGTGAATACTGAATCTTATACCATCAGTAGGCTTCCCAAACCTGGCCGTGGCTCCTCCAGACCTATCAAAGTAGGTTTCTAGACCTAGCAGGCAGCTTTCCTATTCAGCAGGGCATCTCCTTCATCCATTCACGCCCCTCTCTCTCCTGAGGGTGCCTCCCACATGTGTGGGCTCATATGTGGATGGATTTTAGTGTTTAGGGTTGGAGTGGGGGCGCCTTTCCTGGGTGGAGGCCTCCCCTCACTCCCAGTTCTCCGATTTAGGTCTGGCATCTCTGTTTGGTGGCTAGGATGGTTAGGGTTTGAGGATTGGTTTTAGGGTTTCAACACTCTCTCATTGTACAAATAGAGGCTCCTTTAGCTCTATTCAGATGGATTTTTGTGTAGAGAAACTCTGGTGAAACTTTTGTAATTGCTTGTTGCTTCTATGCAACCATTGGAATAAAATTAAGGCTTCGGAGGCTCATGTGGTGTGATTCATTAGATGATTGCACTTGATGGATGAGGTGATGTTGTTTTAATTCTTTTCTTTCTTGTCTATTTGAGATTATGATGTTATGCTTTAGAAGGATTCTGTAAGCACATAAGAACAGGTATTTGCAGTTTGCAAGTTAGCTATTTATTGATTTACTTTTAGAACTTAAAAAAGAGCATTGTTTTATTCAGTTATAGTTCATGCTCTTCTTTATTTCAATTTGTGAACAATACATGATCTAATATTTTGTATGGCAAATCTATTAGTGTTATTTTGTAGATCCTTCCATCCAACCAAGCATAAGTTCGAGCTCAACTGCATCTTCTTCTCTTGGAGTCAAGTACACTTTTCCGGTAATTGCATGCTTCACAAGATCCAAGCGCTTTAAAAAAGATCCACAGGTTTGTCCATTCTCTCCTTACTTTTATTCATCTTTCAAATTAAAAATCTTTATTTTCTTAGGATTAGGGCACGTTTGGGCTAAAGCGAACATTCATTCACTTAACCTTTTCCCCGGTTGGCTGCCCTGTGCTTTATTTTCAGCCTTTTAGGCCTTTTATTTGCAGCCTTTCCTTCCTTTTGTTCACTGTCCACTTTTCCCCACTTTTTACCTTTTTGGACAGCCCTCTTTTGCCTCCTTTTCCCACTTTTTGCAGACCCTTTCCATCCTCTATTTGGGCCATCTTTTGGGCTGTAATTTCATCCCTTTTCACCCTCATTTGCAGCCTTTCCTTCCTTTTGTTCACTGTCCACTTTTCCCCATTTTCACCCTTTTGGACAGCCCTCTTTTGCCTCTTTGTTTCCACTTTTTGTAGCCCCTTTCCATCCTCTTCTTCAACCATCTTTTGGGCTGTACTTTCAACCTTTTTTCCCTCATTTGCAGCCCTCTTTCTCACTTAGTTTCCAGCCTTCTTTGAGTTGTATTTTCCCCTCTTTTCACCCTTTTTTCACCCCTCTTACCTTGCCTTTTCCCTGCCTCTTTTCTTCCTTCTTTTTGGTAATTTTGGGTAAGTGTTTGTGGCAAGTTTGTAGATTAAATTTAAAAGTTATTTTTGATCAACTAATATCATAACAAGTGTGTGTTTAGAGCTCTTAGATTGCAGACAGGTGAAGGAGAGCCCAAAGGCCACGAACAAACAAGGAGTGTAAGAAGAACAAAAAGACTGCTATCCCTTCTCTTTCACCCCATTCTTTCCCCGTTCTTCCAAGAAACAAAGAATAAATCATCATTGTAAAAGAATAATAAAAAAGGGCTGAGTGGGAGCAAGTCTCCTTTCTTTTCTACTTCCCCTATTTTGGAGAAGTGTGTCTTGTGTTCATTTTCATGATTTACTTAGTTCATTTTTCCTTAAGCAATTAGTTTAGCTCTCTGATATTTCACCGTAGTAGTATGCCAGGATATTTCACGTCATTAATACAACTTGTAACATTCATTATGTAAGAATCGCCTAGGAACACAACAAGTTCATTATGTCTCTCCACAATCAACCTACGTTCTACAAGAATAAAAGAACTTCCTAGGTGCACCTCAAGTGATTTGTGACCTTTTCATATCCAACATGGGAACACACACACACACACACACACATATATATGTAAGGATTGATTACGACCGAACAACCTACTACACTAGGGATTTTATGTTCCAGGTCAACCTCAAGGACTTATTACATATGAACAGCCTGCGTCCAGGATATTTTCCATTTAGACAACCTTCATGGTGCATTACATCTTAGTAACCTGTGTACCAGGCCAGGGCTCTTTTTTACACTCGGACAACCCATGGGACCTATTACATATGAATAACCCGTGTACCACGCCAGGGCTCATTTTTGCATTCGGATAACCTGTCTCAGGACTGATTATGTCTAAGTAGCATGTGTATCACACCAGGATTCATATTTACACTCAGACAACCTACAGGATTGATTACGTTCGAGAAACTTGCTGCATCGAGGTCTTTTCTTCTCAGAAAACATGTTTCATTTCCCATGTGAGATATCATGCATCTACATTTTCTGGTCTGTCTCTATTTCTAACATAGAAACATATCAAGACTGATTACATCCAAGGATAACATGTGAGCTTCGATATGACTTATTATGTCAAAACCCCAAATTTTCCTAAAAATTTAAAAAAATTTAATTTACATAATATTAACATAAATGCAGTTAACTAATCATTTAATTAGTTAAGTGTCATCAGCTTATTATTAACGTTCATCTGTTATTTGCATAGATTGATAGGACAGATCTTTTATGTTTACTGACTTGTTTCTTTTTGCGAACATAAGGTGGGGCTGTCATGAAAAACTGGGCTTACTTAGCTTTCGAGCTAATGCAGAAAGTTTCTTCTTTCTTTACAGATTACAGGTAAAGAGATTTGGCTGCTGCAATAAAAATTCTAAAGTCTTTATGTACAAGTTTGTTTGCAATTCAAAGTTTAGTAAGACAACAGTAGCTAAGCACATATCAATGCTTACTGAGGTAAATTCATTATTTGTTCTTCATTTTAGTAGAGATAGATTTATAATTCCTACGATTACTGAACTGTTTGATATCTATCATAGTTATAAGTGTTAAAAGATCTTTAAATAGGATTGTTTACAAGTAGAATATGAAAATCAATAGTTTATGTTTAAGAAATCAAAAATATTCTTACTTCGTAAAGTGTATAAAGAAGGGGGTTTACAATCTACTGCTACCAAAATTAAACTATCCAATGATAAGAATAAACTTATACTGTCACACCAGGTCTTATTTACATTACCACTGATTCATACGAGTTTCAAGGTCTAACCCTTACTTTGATAAACTTTCTCTTAAAAGACTTCACCTTCCTATGTGATAAAATTCTAAAATTTAAGGATATTTAATCCAGATGATGCACTCATCAAAATATTTAGTTCCCAATTCCTCTTGTACGTTTGTATCCAACTTAGATGACTATGGCAAAACCATAAAGGTTAACATTATAATACCATAGTTACTATGGTTGAATCTACAACCTCTTTAAAGTGTACCAATAGTATACTCTAATTCACCTGGATGAGCGGTTCATAAATCAAGTCCATGACAAATTACATTTAAAGTCTTACTCTAAGGAGTACTCTTATAATCTTTACCTTAGACATTTCAAGTTTATAAATAAGATAAAGTTACTACACTTACCACTCTAGATATAGTGTTGATTATAACAAAGGTTTATTAACTACGAAATCTTGTTACCAGATTCTTTGCCATTGTATTAGTTGTACCCACGATGCACATGGTGTTATCATTTGATTGCATTTCAATGGTGATTATATAATATAATGTATCGTAAAGATTTGTTAGCCTTGTATCGATGGTAAGTTTCCACAACAAGGTTTATGTGATAACCTAACACCTGTTATAATGTGCCAATGATAGGGTTGACTCGGCCGGGACTAAGGTTTAACCTTGGAGACAGCCAAATGATTGTCAACTCTGGATTCTTATGATTAGCTCAAGAAACTATAGAAACACACCCACCGTGGAAAAATTATTTGTATAGAGACATGGCTTCTTTTGGTCCATGCGTTGCAGGATTAAAAGAGTCTTCTCCAAGACCTAGCTCCTTATCCTCCCTTGCCTTCGGGCTCTTGTCCATCCTCTGTGAAGAAACTGGCTGTACTGTCACTCTGTCACCTGTGTCAAACTGCGACTGTCTATGGCTTCTCCTCCCTGGTTAGCTTGCCCATTCCACCAACGTGAAGGCTGTCTCGTAGTGCTTCTGCTCCTCATGCATTACTCATGCTCCTGTTTGTTTCTTCGCTGCCTCCATTGCTTAAGCTCGAACCCTTGACTGTGTCGGACCTTAGCATCTCCCTTCAGTTTATCTAGCGAGAGTGGTCTTTCTTTTTGAAGTGTTAAGGTTTGAGTTTGCATCATTACTATGCGTTGTTGGATAGAGTAGCAACTTGGCTTAGGGTTTGACCTACTCCATCAGTTAGATGACTAAAGGGTACTCAGCTGTCAGTGGCTCATGGGTGTTGTAACACTGTTTCTTTTGCCATTGAAGGGAAGACTCCTTGCTCGTGCTGGTCTCATGCTGTCACTGGTCGCTGCATTACTGTTGACAAACATTTCTGTTGCTAAGGTAAAAGGATTATTCATTTCCTTTTTAAAGATAATACCCATTTCTTGTATATTCATCTCGTTGCTTTTAATATAAATTTAACAGTCGGATGAATGTTTATTTTGCAGATACGGTCTACCTCTCTTCTCGGTCAGCACATGGAGTACAGGGTTGCAGCGATAAGGGCTACGGTAAGCCCTGGTTTCTCCATGGCCCATCCACCTTGTGTAAACCCTTATGGGGTAAAGAGGGATTGGTCGTTGCGGCCTGTTAAACCCTCAATGCTTTTGGTTATATTGGTTGTTTGTTCACTATTAAACATCGTTGGGTTAAGACACTAGCTCTGTTGCAGAGCTCTCCGGCTTTGGCCATGATTGTAAATTTTGGTTTGTTTAAATTTCTGCGTTTAAAGTAATGAACAGGCTGTGAGCCTTCATGTGTAATTTTCTTATTATGGCCGTGGGTTAGTAAACAAGACTGGGTTTTACAGTCATTAATTTTGTATTATTTTGGATGGATAGGGTTTTTACCCTCATTTATTATATAAGTTTTAACTACTATTTCTTTTCTCTACATTCCTTTTGTACTTGCAGTATTGGACATTCGAATGCTTACTTTGTTTTTATTTTATAATACGGCTGTGAGTAAAATACTGTTAGTTCCATCGTTTGTTGATTTTCTTGTATAATTAGGGTTTTATAGGGTTTAACCCTATTTGACAATGATGAATTAACTATGTTCCTCTTTATTTAAAAACTACTGCTAAGTTAAAATGGTACTTCCGTAATGTTAGGGTTACTAGTTATATTTATAATATGTAAAGAAACTCGATAAATGAGTATCCTGTACTTCTATTATTTTCTTCCTGCACAAAAATGCATTTGATTTATTACTGTTTAAAGGTAATATTATTATTAGGGTTTATGTACCTGATTTATAATTTAATTCTCTTGTTAATAAGAATTTGCAATTAAAGATGTTTAGTTTATACCCTTTTAATGATATAGGGTTTTTATATCTTTTGTTTTAAAAT
>LPNX010863742.1:32574-63480 GCA_001517045.1 Pseudotsuga menziesii | reverse complement strand
ACATATAGTAATAAAAATTATTCTAATCTGGAAGAAAGAACTGTAGGTTAAAACAGTAAATAAATATAGTCTAAAATCTACTCTCCTGTTTATTCTTTTCAATATAAAATTTTTGAAAGCAAAATACAGTTCAAGGAAGTAGTTTCTGACTAAAAACTCATACAACTGTCAATGAAATATCTTATCTGAAAATAGATAAAGAACTATGTTGATTGCATGGGCAGACCCGGGTTTACTATAATCAACCAACAACACCCCTAGCGCACTGGCCCTTTCGGTTACAGACCGCACAGCAGCTTGAAGTCTCACCCGAAGTGATTCTAATGGGTTGGCCAAGGACTCAAGTGTCTTGGACCAGGTTCTGTTGCAATCCTACTTGCGGCTCGCAGCTCCTCTGGCTACAAGATCTCCCTCTGTGTCTTTGTGTCGTGTGACCTCTTGCTCGCGTCACGCGATCCCATCGTCGCACAGCTCTTCTAGCCGCGAGACGTTCCTTTACACCACCGTGTGGTCCTTCTCTATGATGCGCACTTTCCCTGACTTGCGATCTCTCCAGCCTTACCGCATCGTCGCGCACCGTGCGACACGCAGCTCCTGCCCAACGCGAAGTCCTCAACCTACGGTATCGCGCACCGCAGCTTCTTTGCCAGTGCGGTATCACCTCTCTGTGATATTCTACCTCTGCGGTTTAGCGCACTTAGCGTTGCTTGTGTCGACGTGCAAGACTTAACATACAAAGCTATTCAATACTGCAACTAGTAACTGTTTTACGCAAAGCATAAGTGAAACACATACAACATGCCAAGGGCTTTTAACCTATGATTATCCTTCTATGCTGTGGTGAACTGATTAATACATTCATTCATTAAACTGCAAACAAAGTCCATGAAATAACTAAGAAATGCATAAGTAAACATAACACATACACCAGTTGCATAACCCAGATTTTAACGTGGTTCACCTCCAGGATGGAAGTTACGTCCACAAAACTGTGTTTTCTATTATAGCTCAAGGGGAAGGTAAAACACAGTTCTGCTGCACCGCATATGCAGCTCAAGATCTTCTCTCTTAGATCTCTCTTCTCTCTATATTTCTCTCTTACAATATACTCTTCCCTCTCAGTTGATCCCTGCGGATCGTTACATGCATGCTCTATAAGCCAGCTACTGGTTTCAGTAAGATTGCTACCGCTAAGACCAGAACCAGAGCTCGAATTTTACAACAGTCTACTTATCCTTATTGCCTATTTCAATCACGACTGTCTAACTGTCTACCCAACCAACTAGCTAACCCTTTACAATACAAAATTACATTCTTTTATAAGCAGCCCGAAGGTCTTGCTTTTACAACACTGTGGGCCTGTCCCAATAGTGACCCAAACCCTAATTAGTGACAGTCGGTCCTCTCTGTCCTTGAGGTAGCCGCTTCCCATCACACCACAGCATTCTGCAGTCTTCCATGCTTCCCTGCACTGACCATGGGTACTATGCACCGCTTCTCTTCTCTGTCCTTCGTCTTCAATGCATGAGCCTCATTTCTCCTTCTTCTTTATGAGGGTCGCTGAGCCCTCCTATCTTCCGCCGCTGCCTTCAATGCAGTGGTTGAGCTCTCTCTTCTCGGCCGCTCGAGTACTGTTTCCTTCTTGACTTTTCTATCTCAAAAAGTCATGGTTTCCGGCTCTGCTCTCCAGCTGGAAACGTGCTACGGCGTCGTAGCTCTGTCTTAACTTCTTTCCACCAAAACATATCATTCCACTAAAACTAACAGCTTCTTCTGTAGCTGCGGGACCCTGCTCCAACAGTCCCCTAACACTTACTTGTGGCTTGTCCTCGAGCCACCTGCAACAGGCTTCTCCTGCTGTAACTTTGCCTTGGCTTCCTGCGAAGCCCTATACAACCTGTCACGAAGTCCTGTGACTTCTTTCTGCATCACTTCGACACTCTCTTGTGGAGTTTTGGTAACTTAGTTTGCTGGGCTCTCTTATCCTTTCTGCCCGTAGTCGCGGTTTCGCTCTCTTTGCTCGTTCTCCTTTGAGAACGCTCTAGTGTTTGAGAAGTGCTCCACAGATATCCTTTCCTTTTTATCTGGGTTAGAACTTTTATCACAAGGAAAATATGTATCTTCCAGCCTTCTCAAACATTTCCTTCTGTCTGGAGCCTTGTGGATGGAAGAGAAGCAAACCCTGAACTCTGCTCTGAGAACAAGCCTTTGTCCTCGTTCTGGAAGTCTCCCCCCTGCTGGGTTTGCACTCCTCTTCCACTTCTCTTCTCTTCGAAGTGGTCCAGATCCACATGCTGCCTCTGACCCTCAGGTTTCTGTTTCAGTGCCTCCGCAATCTTTCGTGCTTCTCTTAGCTGATCAGATAGGTCAGCGATTTTCTCCCGTTGCTTTCTTTTTCTCATTTTTACTTTCCACCTAGCGGGAGATTTCTTCTCATCATTCTTCTGCTCTGCTTTCTTATCTTCAGTGATCGGCTAAGTGTTCTTCTTCTCCTTAGCAGAGACTTTGGTGACAACTTCTACTTCTGGCGCTTGACTCTTCATCCTTAATGGCTGTCTGACTTGTGCTGTACTTAATTTCACAACCCTGGACGACGTCGTCATGGCAGACCTACGGTCACCAGGGTCAAAACGTCTCAACATGCCTTCTAGAGGTTCGTCCTCAGTCAGAATCCGCTTGGCTCAATACTCTGGGCGTGCAGTGGCTTCGAACTCTGAAAGTCACTGTACTCTGTAACTTAATTGGCTCTGCACAGGGGACACTTAGCACTGCCCTATATAGCTCTCGAGATTTGGCAACTGTACCCTTCTTACTTGAAGGATGTCTACTTTTATGCCGAAGGCATACTACCGGACGCAACGGTTATCCTGGGTCAAACCCGTTGGTCATCATAATTACCTGGACGAGACCCTACCCGTCATTCTGATCCGCCATAATTGCTGAGATCTGATCACGTGTCCCTCAAAGCGTGCGTATACAGGTGTCGGTCTCGTCGAAGATTTGCCAAATATGGAAAAATTAATTATACTGCTGCCAAATCTACGGTAAGATATATGGATCATTACCTCATTAACTACCTATCAGCTGCTGACTTGACTGGCCTTTGTCGGTTGCAAACTGAGTATGTGGCATGGGAAAACATCGCGCTGTTGCGATGTGACTCCGCATCACCTGCATAAAACAATACTTTTTTTTTCATAATTAGAATAATACTTAGAATAATACCTGCCGGTGTAGACTAGTTCTCGGTGCGATGCCTCCTTTCAACTACACTAGACATCTGCACCTCTTCAACTGGTTAAGAGGCGGGGTGGTTATCATTATAGGGATTAAGCCTACTACCATTAATCCATGTGGGAAAAATCTCCCCATTTAGCTGGCTGAGCTGAACGGCACCTCCCTCTGTGACTTGCTGTATCTGATATGGCCCTAGCCAATGTGTCTTAAACTTCCCTGGGAACTTGATGAATTTGCTGTCATAGAGGAAATCCAGGTCTCCGATCTGGAAAGTCTTATTCTTAATGTGTCTGTCATGCCAAGCTTTTTCTCGGGCCTTCTGTACTTTCTGATGGAATCCGGCGATGAACCTGTCTTCTTCTAAGGCAAGCAGCTGTGCTAGCCTTGCTTCGACTATGTCTGTATCAGTCATCTCGGTAATCTGAGCGATTCTTAAACTGGGAATAATGTACTCCATAGGCATAACAGCCTCCTGTCCATATACTAAGCTGAAAGGTGTGTGTCCCGTAAGTTTCTTACATGTGGTCCTGTATGCCCATAAGACAGCGTTAACTCTAAGGTCCCAATCATTCCTCTGGCTATTGCAGATCTTAGTAAGAGCATTTTCTAAAATCTTATTGAAGGCCTCCACTGTACCATTAGCCTATGGGTGGTAGGGAGTGCTCTTATGGTGCTGGATCTGGAATTCTTCTGTTAATGCCTCAATAGTACTGTTCAAGAAATGTGTGCCTTGATCACTCATCAAAATTACTGGGCATCCAAACCTGCTGATGATGTTTTCAAAAAGGAACTGTGCAGCTGTAGCAGCATCACAATTTCTTACTGCTTTGGCCTCTGCCCATTTGGTGAGGTACTTTGTTCCAGTGATAATATATCTCGCACCAGTGCGCTTTCCTGGTGGGTTGATAGGACCCACAAAATCTATAGCCCATTTGTCAAATGCGCGCAACGTGACCTGTGGTCGCAGCGGCATTTCATCGCGTCGCGAGGATTTTCCTACCCTTTGGCAGATATTGCAGCATCTGCAAAATTCATTGGTGTCTTTATGCAATGTAAGCCACCATAATCCTGCCTCCAGGATTTTCTGTGCAATCGGTTTTCCTGCGAAATGTCCTCCTGCTGTTCCTGAGTGTGCCTCTTTGATAATAGCGTCTTTTTCATGCAGCATTACACATCTGCGTAGAACTTCATCCGGACCTAACTTGTATAGGTGTCCTACGATGAGGGTAAAGTCTGCTGCTTTAACAACCAACTACTTCTTTTGCTGCTTAGTAAACTCATCAGGTGCTACTCCTGTAGTGAGGAAGTGGATAATGTCGACATAGTACTCATCTGCGATCTGTATGGAAAACAACGGCGCATCTAGTAGATTGTCGTCTAGGTTACTTGGCTCTTCTCCTGAGTCTAACTGTGACAAATGATCAGGTCCTACATTTAGTCTTCCTGGTTTAACAATGATTTCAAAATCATACTCCTGAAAGAGGAGTAACCATCTGCAGATTCTCCCTCCTAACACTGGTTTATTGACTAGGTACTTCAGTGCGGAATGGTCAGTAAACATTTTAAACGAGGCGCCCAATAGATAGTGCCTGAACTTCTGCAGCGCATACACCATAGCTAAGCCCTCTCTTTCTGTTGTGGTGTAGTTCTTTTCTGCTGGAATATGTGATGGGATGGTCAAGATCCCCTTCTCCTGGCTATGCCAAGATGACTCCTAGGGTGATGCTGGATGCATCGACATGTACATGAAATCGCTTAGTCCAGTCGGGAAATACTAGGATGGGTGCTGTAACCATCTTTTCTTTAAGAATGTCTAGGCTCTGCTGACATTCCTCATTCCATAGGAATTTTACATCCTTCTTGAGCAATTTCTCCATTGGTGCTGTAATCTTTGCATAGCCCTTGATGAACTTTCTGTAGTACCCGGTATGACCAAGTACTGTCCTCAGTTGCTTGACTGAGTTGGGTGCTGGAAGGTTTACATTGATAGCGATCTTCACGGGGTCTACCATCAAGCCTTGTCTGTAAACAATGTGGCCCAACAAAATACCAAATGGTGCACAAAATATACATTTCTTCAAGTTTAGAGAAATTTGGTACTGCCTACATTTCTCTAACATCAGTCTTAGATCTCCTATGTGCTTATCGATTAGCCCAAATACAGTCCAGTCATCAAAATATACTTCTAAGAACTTATGGATGTATTCTTTAAAGACAGCAACTACTACTCTAGAAAATATAGCTGGTGCATTCTTAAGACCAAAGGGCATTACTGTATACTGGAACGAGCCCCATTCTGTTGCAAAGGTGGTCTTGGATCAATCTTCTAGATGTATTCTGATCTGATGGTAGCCTGAAAACCCATCGGTGAAGGAGTAGACCTCCTGTCCTCCCACGTTGTCTAATACTTCATCAGTGAATGGTGTTGGAAATGGATCATGAAGTGATGCATCGTTGAGTTTTCGCAGATCAAAACAGATTCTAATGTCCCCTTTTGTTTTCTTCTCTTGCACTACCA
This sequence comes from Pseudotsuga menziesii, assembly GCA_001517045.1. Classification (NCBI taxonomy): domain Eukaryota; kingdom Viridiplantae; phylum Streptophyta; class Pinopsida; order Pinales; family Pinaceae; genus Pseudotsuga; species Pseudotsuga menziesii. The sequence continues at coordinate 57,725 of LPNX010863742.1, read as the reverse complement.
TAGGGCTAACCCATTCGCTTTCTTCTACTGCCTCAATGATGCCTGCTGCTAGCATTTTATCAATTTCGTCCTTTACTTTTTCTTTGTAGCCCGGATTCAATCTATATGGGCGCTGCTTAACTGGTCTAGCATCCTCCTTTAATGGTATCCTCATGACTCCCAGGTCTCCAACTATTCCCTTCATCTCTGTGAACTTGGTGGGAAATAGGTCCTGATAGTGATGTAGCAGATCTGCAATCTGTCCGACTGTTTCATCGTTCCAGTAGTCTCCAATAGAGGAAAACTTAGGTTCTGCGTCTGTGCCAATATTGATCTTTTTAATCTTGATGGGCTCAGTGATTGCTGGAATCTCTAACTGTGGTCCCTCAACATCGCGAGTCCCTTTTGATTATGGAATGTTGGTGTTGTGAGGGTCCTCCTCCTCCTCCTCATTGTCTGGCTTTGTTGCGAAGTTATAGAATTCTAGCGCGTCTTGCAACTGGATGGCCCACTCAGGTTGAGCTTGCACTGAGATGGTACAGTCCTCAAATATCTTGATCTTGATTATTTCTAGGGCCTGAGCAACACTTGGATGTTCCAATTCAAACGCAAAGGTGAGTAGGAAGCTGTCTGTCATAAGTGACCATGTGGTCGTCCCCTTGCGTAGCTCGGTCTCTGTATACCAATTCCTTGGAACTGTGTCCAATCGGTGAATGAATATGTGAACCCATTCATCCTTTGGAATGTCCGACCAGTTCTGTTCACATGTCTGAATGTGTGCCCTGGGGTCAGTTTCTCCTGTGTACTTCTGCTGGACATACTCTCTGTTGTTAGAAAATCTGATCGCCATCAGTCTTTTTATATTATCCCATGATGCGATATTCTCTTTATGCGCATACCACCATCTTGCAGGTGTAGCTCGAACTGCAAGGTCCATAGCTATGATCCTCTGTTCATAAGGAATTTGTTGCTCAAACTGTTCAAGGAAGTCTTGGATATCTGTCAGTCCATTATATGATGGAAGGTCAGTGACCTCTATGCCAATCCATCGTAGTGACTTACTGATAAATGCACATCTGCGCGCTGAGACTTCGTAAAGTCTGTTCTGCTAGTTTTCTAGACCAACATCAGAATACGATGCGCATGAGCTGTCGCATTGCCAACTAATGTTCCCTTCTGCGGTTGGATTGATGTAGTCATTCTGGTTCACAGTCATCTGGTAGAGACTATCGATGTTATGTGCCTCCTCCTCTACTCGGATAGGTTCGATATATCTAGGACCTTGGTAAGGATCCAGCGGTGCGATGACCCGGATCTGCGCATCCTCAAAGGTCATTTGTCTTCTCTTTAGGTCGATGACAGCCTTGCTACCAATCGCCCAATCAATACTTAATAGTGTTGGATATGGTCGACTGTCGCCAATGATTTCTATAACCTCGAAGTCCGCAAAAGTACGAACTCCGTCAATGTCAATTGGCACCTGTGGTAGTCGACCCAATGGTGATACTCGCTATTGATTAGCTAATCTCAGGTGGATAGGTGATAGGGATAACTAAGGACTACCCATCTGTTCCCATGTCTGCTTAGTCAGAACATTCACCTCTGATCCTAGATCTAAGACAACCTCATCCATTTCAAACTCGCCAATCTGCGCTGTGAATTTCATCTCTCTCCCGGTCCTTGTATGTCTTGTAATATTATGGACAGCGCGGTGTGCACTGCCCGAGAGAGAGGGTTGCTGACACTGATCTATCATGCGCTGTAGCTCGCAACAGCTTTGTCATTTCTCAGGAGTTTCAAGCAGTTGTGCAGGAAGGATTGTACACTTCCTGTCGATTCATCCTCGTCGCATCTCCCCGATGTGGTAGCCTGCGGTGCCTGCTCAGGGCTATCGCCACAAGGTGCTTGCTGCGGTACGCCCCTAGACGGTGGTACCTACGATCTTGATAGTGTAGGTTCATCAAAGGAAGCCTTGGCTTCATGAAATGTCTCTTTATTCTGTTGTAGGTCGAGTGTTGTTGCTTTACTAGGAGCTCTGCGCACCCACTCCTGACTTGTGTTGTTTCCGGTCTCCTACGATGTCCCACTGGTGGAAGCACCGCTCCGAGTCACAATATTGACTCTTGGTTCTAGCTCTACCTGTTCAGCAACAATAAGCTGGATGTTCTGATGTGCCGTTGGATTAGTATCCTTGATCTTAGCTATCAGGATAGGACACTCTTCTATGGTATGATCATAAGATTTGCAGTAGTTACAAGTAGTAGTGGGGCTTTGACAGTCCCTAGCATAGTGTCCTACAACTCCACAGTTATAACAAGTGATTGGCCCACGAACTTGGCCAAAACCTCCTCCTCAGCCAAAGCCTTCTCCATGTGCAAAGCCTCCTCCACGGCCTCATCCTTTGAATCCTCCTGCACGGCCTCCGTAAGCCTGATCCGGCTGAGGTCCTGCTACTGGACCCTGTGTGTCTGCTTGGACTCTGTACACATCATGTTTTCTATCTAACATGAGATCATAAGCTCAGCAGTCCTGTTCATCATGCCCAACTTATTTATAGAAGACACAGTATAGGTTCTTAGGTGTCTATACATACTTCTGAAGCAAAGGGCATTGCTAAGGTGGATGTCCTTGTGTTTTACATATTTCACACCATGGCCCTTGTGTTCATGGTAAGGGGTTAGGAGCCCCTGATGCTAAATATTCTGCGAAGACTGGATAGTTGTCTTTGGTATGACCCCGTGCTCTACACTTTATGCACCATATGTCTTGCATAACCTCTTTCCCTTTCTTAAGTTCATGTATCTGTAACGTGAGGTTGGCCAACTGGTTCTGTAGGGTTGTCATGCCTGTACTGGTTTCTGCTAAAGGTGAAGCCTCTAGTTTCATTGCCATCTCCAGCGCTTCATCTTGAGTAGTGAGTTTCTGCTGCATTAGTGGCACTCTGATGTGGGGGAGCAGCGATGCAATAAACCATTCCTTATGCTGCTCCGGCGCAAACTCAAAAATTACTTGGTCTATAAGAGCTTTGAATTTCTGGTCAAAGTCCCATACTGACTCTGATGGTAGCTGCTTAATATCCTTGAGCTCTGTTATGCACTGAGACTCAGACTTAGGTTTCTTGAACTCTTTAATCATGGCGTTCTTGACCTAGGAAAGTGTCTTGGGTACTTTAGTATATTTTATGTACCATGTTAAAGCTCGATCTCGGAGTGTGGTGACCAACTGTACAAGTTTAAGGTTATCGTCGTTGATTGTTTTAATGGTCCACATGGCTTCACATAGGAACCAATGTTGTTCCGGGTCTTTTGCTCCTGTACCTTTAAAAATAGGTAGCTTCATGTCGTCTCCCATTCTATTTCTCTGTGGTGGGTTCTGACTGACTGGGTTACTACCACTCAGCGGTGTAGGTAAAGGTGATGTAGTGGGAGTAGGTACTGTCTGTGAACTACTAGATGGAGTACCTACGGGGTTATTCTGAGTCCCTGTCTGTTTCTGTGGGGTATAGGGGTGGTAAGGAATACCCCCCTCTGGTTCTTCTGTGGTGCTAGGGCTCTGTTGTCTAATACTATCTGAACTGTCTTCAAATATAGGAGAGCTAAAATCTACTTTATATTTCTTTCCACTACGTGTTCATCCAATTTCATCAAAATCACTTTCAAACTCTTGTGACATTACTATCTTTACTTATTCATCTGAGACTAGATCCATTGTTCCTTTTTCATATAGTAGCATCTTAAGGGACAAGTTTAGAGATCTTAGGTACTTACCATGATATCCTCTGAAGAAGTATTGTTCGGCTTCACTGAAGCTCTTTCTCTGGTCAACTGCAAATTCTGTAACAAAGCCTTCTAGCACACTGGTAAGCCAGAAGTCCACTACTCTCGTAATCGGATTGTCAAGGTTTTGTACGGTCTGAATCAGCTCCAGTGTCCAGACAATGTTTCTTTTCTTCTTGAATGTGTTCCTATCTGTCAACTTTGATAACCAGTCGAAAAGCTCGTTTCCATAGGTTGCAAAAAATATAGCGTGTATGTCTGAAGCGATATGCTTTTCTAACCAGGCCTCTGTGCTCAGTTTAGGGCTCCGATTTTCTTTCTTGGCAAACTCCCTTAAGTCTGAATCTAGCCACTGGTGAAACTCTTCTCTGGTAGGATGCCAATAGAACATTAACTCCCAGTCATTCAAACCGGCAACGGAACCATTTGTTGATTGCATGGGCAGACCCGAGTTTACTATAATCAACCAACAACACTCCTAGCTCACTGGCCCTTTCGGCGACAGACCGTATAGCGGCCTGAAGTCTCACCCGAAGTGATTCTAATGGGTTGGCTAAGGACTCAAGCGTCTTGGACCAGGTTCTATTGCAATCCTAGTTGCGGCTCACAGCTCCTCTGGCTGCAAGATCTCCCTCTGTGTCTTTGCGTCGCGTGACCTCCTGCTCGCGTCGTGCGATCCCGTCGTCGCGCAGCTCTTCTAGCCACAAGACGTTCCTTTACACCACCGTGCGGTCCTTCTCTATGATGTGCACTTTCCCTGACTTGCGATCTCTCCAGCCTTACTGCATCACTGCGCACCGTGCGACACGCAGCTCCTGCCCAACGCGAAGTCCTCAACCTGCGGTATCGTGCACCGCAGCTTCTCTATCGGTGCGGTATCACCTCTCTGTGATATTCTACCTCCGCGGTTTAGCGCACTTAGCATTGCTCGTGTCGACGTGCAAGACTTAACATACAAAGCTATTCAATACTGCAACTAGTAACTGTTTTACGCAAAGCATAAGTGAAACACATACAACATGCCAAGGGCTTTTAACCTATGATTATCCTTCTATGCTGTGGTGAACTGATTAATACATTCATTCATTAAACTGCAAACAAATTCCATGAAATAACTGAGAAATGCATAAGTAAACATAACACATACACCAGTCGCATAACCCAGATTTTAACGTGGTTCACCTCCAGGATGGAAGTTACGTCCACAGAACTGTGTTTTCTATTATAGCTCAAGGGGAAGGTAAAACACAGTTCTGCTGCACCACATATGCAGCTCAAGATCTTCTCTCTTAGATCTCTCTTCTCTCTATATTGCTCTCTTACAATATACTCTTCCCTCTCAGTTGATCCCTATGGATCGTTACATGCATGCTCTATAAGCCAGCTACTGGTTTCAGTAAGATTGCTACCGCTAAGACCAGAACCAGAGCTCAGCTTTTACAACAGTCTACTTATCCTTATTGCCTATTTCAATCACAACTGTCTAACTGTCTACCCAACCAACTAGCTAACCCTTTACAATACAAAATTACATTCTTTTATAAGCAGCCCGAAGGTCTTGCTTTTACAACACTGTGGGCCTGTCCCAACAGTGACCCAAACCCTAATTAGTGACAGTCGGTCCTCTCTGTCCTTGAGGTAGCCGCTTCCTGTCACACCACAGCTCTCTGCAGTCTTCCATGCTTCCCGGCACTGACCATGGGTACTATGCACCGCTTCTATTTTCTGTCCTTCGTCTTCAATGCTTGAGCCTTGTTGCTCCTTCTTCTTTATGAGGGTCGCTGAGCCCTCCTGTCTTCCGCCGCTGCCTTCAATGCAATGGTTGAGCTCTCTCTTCTCGGCCGCTCAGGTACCGTTGCCTTCTTGACTTTTCTATCTCAAAAAGTCATGGTTTCAGGCTCTGCTCTCCAGCTGGAAAAGTGCTACGGCGTCGTAGCTCTGTCTTAACTTCTTTTCGCCAAAACTTATCATTCCGCCAAAACTAGCAGCTTCTTCTGTAGCTGCGGGACCCTGCTCCAACAAACTACTACTCTGCAATCTTATCATACTATTCTTATTTAAATTTACCCCTGTGCTGGAGTACGGTCTGGTAAAACCCAGATGTGGAAAAACACAGTGGGTCTTTCTCTATCATCAAAAGATTTCATTACTAAAAAAAAAACTAAAACATTTACATCACTAAAACCAGTTAACTTTATATCATAAACTACAAATATGACATTCAACCATTCACAGTATTTAAATAAAGACAGTTAAGTGACAGAACCTGCTTGATCTTGGGACAACAACAACAATGGGAGGCCGTTCCTCCCTACCAATTCATGGAGAGCACTCAAACAACGACTCCTCAAGACCCCCGAGCTTGCTCTGGTCTCCCTAGCTGGAACTAGGTGCAGCAATAGTCAGATACCAGTCTTCAAACTCAGTATTAATCCAGAACTTATCAGTAATTTCTCCCAGCTATCAAGCTGTAAATAACCAAGTTACTACAGCAATCCTCACAGAACAACTTCCTTACTATTTTCCCTTTTTCCCCCAATGAATTCCTGAATAGCATTCCACCTGAATGTTTCTTCTCTAGAAAAATACTGAGCAGCCTCAGCTCTATTCATTGGGTACTTTTAAAAGATTGCCTAGGTATTTTTGGGTAGGTTGTCATTTAATGAGACACCTACTCTGATCCCACTTTCTTGGGGGATCATGACCCCAATTGTAGGGAAGTTGCCACCTGCAACTTAGGAAGTGTTTGAGGATGCTGCCACTTGTCTTTTGCCCTCCACCTAGTTCCATCCACCAGTTTGACCAGTAAGCTCTTTTAACAGCTCTCCCATGCTGTTGTCTCCACAATTTATTTATTAATAATAAAATATTCTTAATTACATTCCACTTCTGTTGACTATGCTGAGTCATCAGTTCCTACTTAGCATTAAATTTAACATAATGTCTTAGAAATATAATTAAAACAATTAACATTATTTTACAAAATTGGGGTATGTGACATATTACATCCATTGACAACCTATAGGACTAATTACATCTGGAAACCTACGATCTTCGTTAGGATTTTACGCTTAGACAACTTGTCTCTCCTACTATGCTAGAACTCATCACTCCCTCTTTCGAGGGTTCTCGCTTTCGATCACACCAAGTCTTTCTCTGAAGTAATCGAACTTCACTCTGGCTAGAGGCTTGGTCAACACATCAGCTATCTTATCATCCATTGCCACGTATTGGAGCTTCATTTCTCCTCTCTACGCCATATCCCTAATATAATGGAACTTGTTCTCTATGTGCTTTGACTTTTCATGGACATAGAGTTCTCTAAGAGCTTCACGCAACTTTGATTGTTGCAGAGGATACAAGTCACATCTAACTAGAGATCAAAAACGTTATACAGTAACTTATGCAGCCACACCACCTCACAACTAGCGGAGCAAGTGGCAACATACTCTGCCTCGATTGTACTCAATGCCACACATGGATGCTTCTTTCTAAACCAGGAAATCATGCCACATCCCAAAATAAAGCAGCAACACAAAGTTCTCTTCCTATCAGTGGTGCTACCTGCCCAATCCAAATCAACATAACTGTGTAGGTTAATCTTTTGATTCGCATCATACTTGAGCTTGATCCACTGTACCCTTTAGGTAACTCAATACATGCTTTGCATCTATCAGGTGAACATGTCTCAGATCCAACGAGAACTAGCTCATGGTGTTCACAACAAAGAATATGATGGGCCTCGTATTCGTCAGATACATCAATGAGCCAATAATTTGATGTTACATCATGGCATGAAGTGACTCTAATAAAGCATCACTCAAAATCTTCAAGTTTGATGCCATAGGTGTGGCTATCGCCTTGCATCCCAAAATCCCAAATCTCTTTAGAATATTCATTGTATACTTTCCTTGACCAAGGAAAATCCCATATGCATTATGAAACACCTCCATGCCCAAGAAGTAGTGCATCATACTTAGGTCTTTCATCTTGAACTCTATAGCAAGTCTCATCCTTGCATGTTTAATAAGTTCATCCTCATCCATCAGAAATAAGTCATCGACATATAACAGGACCATCTATGGTATTCCACCTTCAACCATGAAGTAAAGGTTGGAATATACTTTACTCTTGGTAAATCATTGGGTCATTAGGAAGTTATCCATCCTGTCGTACCATGTCCTTAGTGTCTATTTCAATCCATACAAGGCCTTGTTTAGTTTGCACCCATGAATCTTCCTGTCATGTGTCTCAAATCCCAGTGGTTTTTCCACGTACACTTCCTCCTCGACTACACCATTCAATATTTTTTTCTTGTCATCCATCTAGTGTATCTTCCATTTCATAATTGCAGCTAATGTAAGTATGGTCCTAATGGAAGTGTACCTCACCACGGGTGCAAATGTCTCTTCATAGTATATGCCTTATTTATGTGTGAATCCTTGTGCTACGAATATTTCCTTGTATTTCTCATTGCTTCCATCTGCAACATGCTTGATCTGATAGATCCACTTTGAAGTCACGACAGACTTCTTTTTCAGTCTCGAAACTGTATCCTAGATGTCATTCTTCAAGATCGACTGATACTCCTTGATCATGGAATCCTTCCATTCTTTCTTTTCCAAATCCTCTTCATAGGTGGTAGGTTCCTTATCAATGATGTCACACAGCAAGGACACATAGTTGTTTTGAGGCTTTGGCCTTTTTATATCTCTATGCATTCCTTCTGGAGTGACATACCTTTCTGTTTCTTATATGAGCTCACGTGCCCATGCTAGTTTCCTCTTATGGGATTCCTTCTCAATAAGTGTCTCTATCGGCTCTTATGGTTCTATCATGTCATGATCTGCATGGTCTTCCAAAATTGCTTCTCCAATTTCTATGCCTTAGACTCTTGTTTCTTCAGGTTCCTCAACCTCTTGAATAGGTATCCTCCTAGATCTGAAGTATGTTGATTCTTCATCAAAGGTTACATCTATGATGATGTCGATCTTCTTGAATCCTGGGAAGTATATTCGGTAGGCCTTTGATGTATCATTGTATCCTATGAATATACCCTTCCTCCCAGAAGGATCGAGTCTGGTCCTTTTCTCCTTTGGGATATGTACACACACCCGACATCTAAATATTCTAAGATGGCTTACTTCTAGTTTTTCACCTAAGAAATCCTCTTCCATATTTTTCTTGTCAAGTACTAGATGAGGAGTACAGTTTTTTACATACACAATTCTCCTTGTTGCTTCCACCCAAAGGTGCATAAGAAATCTTGGTCATGTAGCATTGCTTTCATTGCTTCCATTAGGGTTCGGTTATTTCTCTCTACAACCCCATTCTGTTGAGGATTATATGGAGTGCTCAACTCCCTCTTATTCCTAGACTCTCTGCAAATTTCCTTGAATTCTTATGAGGTGAATTCTTCGCCATTATCTGACCGCATAGTCTTGATCTTCCTTTCGGTTTGGTACTTGACCAAGGATTTATATTCCTTGAACTTACTGAATACTTATTTTTCCCTTTCAAGAAATATATCCAAGTATTACGTGAGAAATAATCTATAAAGGAAACAAGTACACATACCCGCTTAATGAGATAGAAGACATGGGTCCACATACATTCGAGTGTATTATCTCTAGTATTCCTTTATCCTTGCTTTCATTGCTGGGAAATTTCTTCTTTGCATTCTTTCCTTATGCACATCCTTTGTAAATGCCTTCATGATTTTCCTAGATCTCTGGAAGTCTAGAGACTGCTTTTCTTTCCATCAGTAGTGATCTATAGTGCACATGTGCAAGCCTTCGGTGCCATAGTTCACTTGGTTCTATTGAATCATGAACCAATGCGTGTTCAGGTTGTCCCTTTAGTTTGTACAAGCCATCTTCTTCTTCTCCAGTCATTATTGCATTATCTATTGTATTTTCTTTAGGCCACATCATAACTTGGCCATCGACAAATGGAACTCTCATCCCTTCGAATCTAGTGCAGAGATGGAGAGAATATTCTTCTTTAATCCTGGAACATATAGTACATCCTTCATCTTTAAATATTTCCTGGAGTCTAGCTTGTATGAAGCTACTCCACTCCCTTTTATGGGGCATTGATAACCATCCCCAAGTTTCACCTTGTGAGGTGAATCATGTTTAGACATGTTAATGAATGATTCTTTGTATCCCATCATGTGCTTGGATTCCCCACTATCCACAAGCCAATCATTGCTTCCATGTGAGATAGTTCTAGTAAGTGGTGATATTAGCACATACTCTTCATCTGAATCATACTTCTCTCTTCTAAATATTTTGTTTGTTGGTTCACCATCTTCAAAAATATGAGCATGGTGTCTCTTTTTCCTTATGCGACAGTCTCTTGCAAAGTTTCCCTTTTCATCACAAGTATAGCATCGAACATTTGAAGGATCTCTCTTGATATTATTTTTTTTATTGTCCTTCTTTTGTTTCATGTACTTATTCTTGTTGTGATGAAGGTTCTCCTTCTTCCCCTTCTTCTTGTAGTTTTTCCTGGTGTGAACTGTGAGAGCTTGATCTTCAGTTGATCCCATATTGTCTTCTCTTGTTATCAATTGAGCTTCTTCTTGTCTGCATTATTCTCAGAGTCGGCTAAAAGAGATCAGCTTCCTTATTGCACAAATTCCTTGAATGAATGAGTCTTGTGATCTAGGGAGACCATTCAAGGTAGTCATCATAATTTATCCTTCCTCGACATTCCCTTCAACTACTTCAAGTTGTTCTTTGATTTGAGAAACCCTTGTGAAGTAATACTGTATAATATTTGAGTTATGTATCTTCGCATTCTTCAACTAGTTCCTCAAAGTCATCTTCTGGTTGATGTTCTTCCCTTCGAACATATTTTTCAAAGCATCAAATACTTCCTTCGGTGTCTTGAATGATGACACACAGGGGACAAGGTGATCCTTGATTGAATCTGCAAAGATTCTCTTGGATTTAACTGATTTCTTCTTATGAGTAGCCTTAGCCTCATCTCCATATGGTTCTGGAACTTCTCTATTGTTGTACTAATCCAAATCATTTTATTCAAGGATCAGGGAGATTATGTACTTCCATGCTCGGAATTTATCAACCCCTCCAATCTTGTCGTCAAGCTGAGTATGGTGAGTCATATTTTCAAATGAGAACCTCAAATGGAAATAGGAAAGATTTTAGATCTTACTGATTTGAGGTGTATGACCTGGTTCTAGAGAAGCCTAACCTAGGGTTTGTCAGAGAAACCCTAATTTTCCAAACTTAGATTTTGGGAATTTTGTTTGGATGAAAAGATGTGCCTCCTTGAGGCAAGTTTCTCAGTAGGGTATTTTCTTGCATACGGGGGTGGGAAGCCTCTGAAACTTGATGTCCTAGTTTATCCTACACTAGTGATAGGGTGAAAATTGAAACTGCTTCCATTAAAATATGTGCCCTAATGAGGAAACTTAGCCTAGCCCTATTTTCTTAATTATGTGTGGAGAGAAGACCTTGAACTAGGAAACCCTAGTTTTCACTCTTGCATAGAGCCTTCTTTCAAAGAGGATCTGATACCATGTTAGTTTTTATTAGATCTTATTAGCTTAGTTAGGATCTTTATATGAAAGAATAACAAGTACATCAATATTAATAAGATAGAATAGATACACAAGACACAAATATTTTCATCGGGGAAACCATAAAGGAGAAAACCCCACAAACTTCCTCAGAATAGTACACTCACAAAGATTGTGTCATGGGATTATCAAACCCAGTAATAAGAAGTGTTTAGCAGCTGTTGCAGCTGCAACTGTTTTCCCCAAATTTTTCAAATTTTGGTCCCCCTCATGATTTAATGTTGCTTTGAATTGTTTGGATCCATGAATTTTTGGGTCATGCTTTAATTTTGGATTATTTTGAAGATTAACTCGTCCTGTTTTCAGAAGTTTCTTATGTTTGTAATGACTGTGGGTCACAGATTTTGGAGTCTGTTTTATTTTTCTAGTCAAAGATGATTTAGACCAATTGTCCTTTGTAAAACCATTGTTTCAAAGGTGAGACAGTTTCGACCGTTGCTAAATTTTAAAGTTTTTCAAACACTTAGCATTTTTATTGATCAGAGGCTATTGTCTGTTCGTCTTCCGTCGTTGTGGCTCCCAAAGTAGCTAAGCACCCAAAATGTAAGTGCCCCCCCCACCGATGCGTGTCGGTTTCTGGTCACGTGTCTGTAGCCTTTTCTCTTCCATCGTTGCAGTTGTTCCAATCACTTATCGTTCGATGTCGATGTCTTTCCGATTTTCAACTGGAAGCTTTCCCACCCACATTTTAGGTCATAACTTTTTCGACTCTAATAGGATTAAATGGTTTCGGGGTGCCCGTCGCCTATTGAGACCCGCTTATGCGGCTTTAAATAAGTCTACCCGGCTGATGTTTTTGTGTTTCAAGCCACCGATGAGTATCCTCTTCCTGTCGTTAGTGAGTTTTTCAAGCCCATGTGTGGACGAGACAGCGGTGACAACACCTATTAAGGTTTCCAGAACTGGAATGCAGTGCATGGCCTCTCTTGATGATTACTCGTTTTATAGACGTAGTTTGTTTTTATTGAAAATACAGTCCAAATGAATGATAGATGTCATTTAATTGTAGGTGGACTCAAGAGACTGTTCAGACTACCACGGCGAGAAGGTATAGCTGGTAGATAGGTGGCAGAAGGGAACTGGGTAGTTTTGGCAAAGGTCGAACCGAAACTGACAGGATCGCAAGAAGGGCAAGCGAAGTAGAAGGCAAAAAAACAATAGCAACAAAGGTGCAGACCTGGAAGGTCTGTCAGTTACTTAGCAGATCATGAATGCACCCAGAAAAAGATAAAAAATAGGGATATGAAACTTTTTGAGGGACTGAAAGGTCACACGTTTGGGGGGTATCCCAAGCAGTCAATTGTTTTAGTTTAAATATTTGAAATTTAGAACTTACATGGGCTTTTTTCTAGGAAAAAACTTGTAAACTTTTGTTTGTAAGAGGAACTATTTCGTTTTACAACCAGAAATTGCAAATTTTGCCTGTTGGAGAAAGTGCTATGTGGAATGCCTCAATGTGATTTAATGAACGATGTTGAATGGGAACTATTTCGTTTTCGACTGTGTTTCATGGACTGTGAGAGCATTCTAACTTTCTGAACCTATGTTCTTGTCAGAATGTTCTCTAGTATATTCTGTGATGTTTTCCACTGTGAGTAATGAGATTTTTTAACTGGTGATGAGCTATCTTATCATGTATACTTTCATTCATGTTTATATGTTTGGTTATAAGAACAGCTATCTGTGATTTTCCATAACACATGGATAGTAATGCATTACTCATGAATTAATATCTAGCTCTCTAGAGATAGCTTAGTTAGGATTTACTTTCTTACTGTGTATATGATTTAGATGCTTGTGAGTTCTAAGTCGAAACGTAAGAACCTGCGCATCACTTTGTGACTACTCCTTGCATCCTTTATCACCCTGCATTGTTAATTAGGCACGTGCATATCATACCTTAAGTCAAAAAATACAAAAATACATACGGTGGACCGGACCACAACCGGTAAAACCTTTTAGTTTCATTACTTGACCTACGGTAGTTAGACCGCAAACCGGACGGATTCCCTACACCAAAAAGTCACGGGCTAGTTGGGAACATTGACTGGGGAGAATCCCTTGCTGTCGTTGCATGTGAATTTCCAGGCCTCAACAGAAGCTATTTGACTCTCCTCCTTCTCTTAGATAGATTCCAAAAATGCATTACATGATGATTCACTGGGGACTGTTGCCCTGACTTAAAATGGAGGTTGTACCTCAAGGTATATACACAATAATGACATCCTAAAAGGAGGTAAACACATCTCCAATGGGGGTACAACCCCATCCAAATATAATATACATCAGAATATCTTCTGAAGTTACACATACATCAACAATTATCATAAGCCATAAAACATATAATGTTTAACCCTTAAATTTATACTATCCATAAGTCAACTACCTAATTCTTATCACTCCTATTGTTTAACATTCAACCCCTTAACCCTTAGAACCCATAACACCTTTCAAATATCTCACTTAGATTTGATAATTGCTAGTGCTTCTTCTTTTCAATCCCTAAATAGTAATACTTATAAATCTTGTAATACATCTTCTCTATAATATCTAGCCATCTAAATTGTGTCAACGCTAACCTCTTTAACCAATACCTATAAACCTTAATACATATAACATTAATCACTAAGCCTCAACCCTTAATCCCTTCATTCCTTATCTATAAACTATTCTTAATCACTAAGCCTCGACCCTTAATCACTTCATGCCTTATCTATAAACTATGTTAACCCACCATCCCCATTACCCTTGAATCTTAATCCATATCACCATCCCCTATCTATAACATCTTATCTCTATAACACATAACCCAAATAGCATGTAAAATATAACCCCTCATGCCTATCATGCCTAACAATTATCGTCTATTACCCCTAGAAACCTTAACAAATGCTAGTGAATAACTATTATAAATGTTAACTAGTCACCTATATAACTCTCAACATTTATTTGGCATAACCACTATAATCCAATTCCTAAAACCCTAAGGCTTACAATGTATAACAATTATCATATATGGTATTATTATCCTCTAACACATGCCACAATAATCACTATAATGTTCAACCTCTATAATCCCTTAGAGATAACAAGTTTAACCCCTAGAAATAATAGTTCATAAACCTTACAACTCCAACTCTATATTTCTAGAGAAATTATTCCATAAAACCTTTACCCATTTGTGAATATTTGAGTTGGAGATTTCCCTCTAAGTATGTATTCATTTTTTAACCTTTGTTTGCAAATTGTGAATTGAGCCTCATCACAAACATGTCACACATTTTGGTAAGGGATATTGTTATCAACCCACATGGCACTTCTCTGTCTGAGTGGCGACATTCCTTATGTTGGTACACAAAAGGACATATTAGGATTGAAGTTTTCCAAAACACTATAGATGGGCATGACTTGGGATGCATTTACCTTTAAACCAGCTTGCTACATAATTTTTCTAAGTGTTGAGTTGTGTATGCGGCTATCTCCATTGCAACTCGCGTACTGTACATGACTATCTGCATTACAACCCGCGTACATCAGTGTACGTGGGTTTCCTTTGATAAACTCGCGTGTCATATGCGGGTTTCCTATATTAATAGTCGTGTACACCTCAGTTCGACCTTGAAAAATATAAAACACGATTAATTGATATTAGTTGGGCCCTAATCATTAACTATCCCAACTATTTCAACCACCCCAACCTTCGAAATCACTCTATTTCCCAAAGTATAAATAGAGGCCTTGGGGAGGGCATTAAGGAATCAAGATTGGAGAGAAAATTTATGCTGGTGGTATATATTCAGAAGTCTTGGAGCAGCAGAACTCAAATTCCTTTGGTTGCAGAGGAGTCCTTCTCTCTGAAGCTGGGTTGTATTCTGATCTCATTCATTGATTATTAATAAAGAGAATTCTTCTTCCAACATTGTGTTGAGTTTATTTCATGTATCGTGGTCAATGAATATATTTGATTATGTATTTGATATATTGTTTATCTAACCTCTTATATATACATGCATGAGATATTACTTGGAGAATTTTCTCTTTACAGGTGAAAGAGGTGCATCCCTGGAAGCTTTGGAGACTGAGAGGAGCGGGACAGGGATGATTTTAAGAACCCCCCTAGATTTATATGTATAAAAAATGGGTGAATCTCTCCGATATATAGGAAAATTTGAAGGCAATTTTATCAATAATATAATATGTATATATAAAAATTTTGGCGAATCTTTCATTATATTATACAATGTTGTAAAATCCTGGAAAATATTTCATTTTATTATATAATGTTGTAAAATCTTGGCGAATCTTTCATTTTATTATATAATGTTGTAATCTCTTGGCGAATCTTTCACTAAGTTATTGAAGGTGATAAGAAAAAAAATTTGAGTCAAAAATACGGTCTAGACGGTTCAGGCACTGGACCAGACTAGGAAACCCTTTAAATTGATCGGACTAGCCAGTTTTGCTTGAACTAGACAGGTTCCAATAACACTAATAGATACCCAGCAGGCTCAATATCAGGACCTGGAAGCACAAACTTAAGCCCAGAACAGACAAATGTGCAAATTGGTCTCTGCAGTTTATATGCATTATCACACAATACTTGGCAGCTTCATTAGAAATCTCTCAGTCCATGGTGAACAGACCCTTAGACTCCATTGGATCTATTATGGAGGGGGATGCATGGAGGATTTGGCAGTGCAGCAGATAGCAGAGGGGCATGAAGAGGGCTGGAAAAAGAAGCAAGAATGGTTAGTCTGTAGGTGTTTGTCTTGAATCGGAACTGGTAGTTTTTTCCTTATTATATTAAAATATTTTGAATCCTTTGAACATTATTTACTTCTTATTGCTGACCATTTCAGCCATAGCTTTTATATATCAATGAAAATGCCACCCGTTTTTGTTAAAGGGAAGCCACTTCAGTCACTTGTTGAGGTAGGAACAATAAAATTTCTTCTTGCCTTCAAGTACTTCAAGTTCCTTTTAGAGAATCCCCAATACAAATGTACTCAAACACATTAAATGAAACAAAATTGAAATTTGTATTAATGTCTACTAAATACCAAAAAAAGTCAAAGTGTCTAGTGATTACAACTAGTAATAAAGAGTTGAGTAAAAGAGGGGTGCAAGCAAGCAAAAAGCACCTCTAAAATAAGAGGAAGTGAAAAATGAGTACCAAAGAAATATAAAATGCAATGAGATAAGCATAGGCCTACAAGTAAGTTATCCCAAGAAGGAAACCCCTAGAAAGTGAAGGAGAGACAAAAAGGTGTAGCTGCTACAAGGGGAGGAGAACAAGAAAGTGTCCTAAATTTAATCATCTACCCCATTACCCTATGAGAACAAGAAATGGAATGATCTTAACAGGGAAGAATATGTAATATAAATGTCAAATTAATGCAATCACTTAATACTTGCATTATAAAGCATATTATTAGTGATTGGTTGCATTGAATTGTCATTTTATCTACCCAGTATAAACAACTAGCTCCTTTGCTTTTTCATATATTTCCAAACCTACAATTCAATGCTTATTTATTCAAGCTCAAACACATCACTTATGTTGTTTATTAATAAATTTAATGTAGTGAATCAACCTCATAATTGCTGGACACTTTTAATTAAATTCAATCTAGTGAATTAACTTTTAATTTGAATATTATAAATTGCCAACGAGGATTTGGTTTCACCGGTGAGGTTGACAGTGTCAAGCCAACACCAAGGATCCACTCTTGCTGCATTTGCCCGGCCCATATGGAATGATTTCAAGAAGGGATGAGGCCATGACCAAGTTGCAGGTTGATTTGGTAGAACAAATACCCCAGAGACCTGGCCTTTAATGAAGTTGACAAAAGTATGTTCATTGCAGTTCCAACCAATGTTCATTGAAGCAGCTCCAAGAAAACAAATCTTGAATAAAGCCTAAAGGCAGTTCATCAAAGAAACAATTTGCCATGTGATTGTTCATTTTTAAGCATTCACAAATCCTTCCATTTATCTTTTTGATCTACATAGAGTGAGAAAAAAAACTTTGGATTTTATTCTTAAAACGAATACCAGTATTTTAAGCAATTCTATAGCATTTCATATAACATCGTATTTGTATTTGCACCAAATTGTTCACATATAATTAAGGTTATATAATTGGGAACCATAAAATTTCATCACAAAATTACCAACATGCTGATAAGTTAGGATTTGATCTTGTGAAATATACCCTTGTCTGTAACTTCTCCTTGAGATGCATTTCACAGTAACCAGTACCTTAGAAAAAATAAAACATTTCATATTTCTAGGAGTATGAAGACATGGATATCAATCCTGAAAGACATCAACATGGCATCTCATATAAGAAGTGACAATTCAAAGTTTAGGGACCACTCACTTCTTTTGCGCTATGAACTCCAAATCTTGCAAGACAAGAGCATACAGGTATTCAACCTTTCTGCTGTCTATCTGTATTGATCCTTGTATCAATAAAGCGGCTATACAACATGAACATTGGATAAGAAAAAATATTTTTCATACAACAAAAGTTAGAAATATAGACAAGAAGAAAAAACCCTAAAAGTATAACCACCCAACCATGTGGCAACACTAGTCAGAAGAGTGATTACAGAAGAGCATTGGAGATGCTAGAAATGTGTAGATGGCATTTCCTGAAGTAGATACAAAGTAGTAATTTGCATACCAAAACTGGCCCAAGGGTATATGTGCATTATAATTTAATATTTTAAGAGCCATGTAGGGTTTGTGACATAACAGTTTGTAAGTATTCTTAGGATGGTAGTAAAACGACTTCTCACAGAAACAACTTGTCAAAATAAGATAGAACAAAGAAGGGAGGGAAGGGGAAGTGGGGTGCCCACAATATGAAGATATTGAGGATGTGAATTGAGGATGATCTCGTAAAATTTTTTAATTCAAAAAATTTTGGAACCTTTAGAAAAGAATGGTTTATGTGGCAAGATAAATACAACCTAGAATAGAGTTCTCCATTGGTCAAGACAACAAGGGTCTACCAAATGACAACCAAGTTTTTCCTCTAGTGCATGTTTCACCAAAGCTATCCAATTATCTATTTGCATTCTTGTCTCACTGAAAGTAGTTTTTATGATAAATGGAATGGTTAAGGAATTGCACTATTCACTGAGTGATTTAATTCAATTGGGTGTGCTTGGAGAAAAATGCCTGCTCAGGTGCAAGGTTAGTAATATGACCAGATGGGTTGAGAAATTTTTGCACATGAATCCAAATCAGAAGAAAGATTACATCATTACATCTAGTGCAGAGGGTGCAAAAACAAGACAAAGCATTGTAATAACTAATAAGCTATCCTTACAAAGAGATCTGACAAAAGCACACTCCCAAAAGAAAGCCAAAGGGGAGTTTTCAAGGCAGCAATTGTCCACTTGAAAGTTTTGTCTTCCAAAGCAGCATTCCATGGGTTAATGGGTAAGCCTCCTCTTGTGCATCTTTCACCAAAACTGTCAAATTATTCATTTGCACTCTTATCTTGCTGAAAGTATCCAACTAATTGTAAGTAGCTTCTCTGATAAAAGGAATGGTTAAGGACTTGCACTGTTCACTGAGTTAACCAGGTGATACTATATTAAAAATTTTAATCTAAAAAAGATCAACATTGATTTGATTCAATTGGTGTATTTGGATAAAATTGATTACTTCAGGACAGAATGAGTAATACAACTAGGAGGACTAAGAAATTTCTGCACAAAAAATCAACTCTACAAGAAGGATTACACTCCAGTGCAGAGGGTGGAAAAACAAGATAGAGCAGAGTGATGATTTGTTCTTTTAAGGAGACCTAGTAAAACCACACTCCCCCAAAAAAGGGAAGTTTTGAAGGTAGGAAGTGACCATATAGGAGTTTTGTCTTCCAAAGCTGTGTTCCATGGGTTAATGGATAAAGTTTCTCTTGTGCATGTTTCACCAATATTGTTAAATTATTTTTTATATTCTTATCTCATTGAAAGTATCCACCTATGTGCAAGTAGATTTTTATGATAACTCGAATGGTTAAGAATCATGTTCTCTGAGTGTACCAGGTTATAGTACATTGCATCTAAGAAAGGATCACAGTGATTTAATTCAATTAGTGTAGTTGGGTAAAAATTCCATATCCAAGACAGAATTATTAATATGAGAAGAAGGGCAGGTAAATTTCTGCAAATGAAGACAAGTCTACAAGAAATGTTTCCCTCCAGTGCAGAGGGTGGAAAGACAAGATAGAGCAATGTGATGAGCTGTCCTTCCAAAGAGCTCCGACAAAGCCACACTCCCAAATGAAAGGAATTTTGAAATTTTTGTCTTCTAGAGTTGTGTTACATGAATATATAAGCTTCCTCTGATGCATGTTTCACCAAAATTGTCAAACTAATTATTTGCATTCCTATCTCACTACAAATATCTAGCTACTTGGAAGTGAACCAGATGGTACTGTATTTGCATCTAAGAAATAATCACAATGATTTAATCCAATTGGTATAGTTGGATCAAATGCCAGTTCCAGAACTGAATTATAATGTAACTAAAATGGTTGGTAAATTGTTGCACATGAAGCCAAGTCTACAGTAATGATTGTCCTCCTATGCAGAAGGTGGAAAACAACAAATAAGTGTGATGAGCTGTCATTCCAAAGAGTTACGGTAATAATCACACTCCAAAAAGATACGAGAGTTTTGAATGTAGCAAGTGCTTGTAGGGAAATTCTGTGTTCTATAGGCTAATGAGTGAGCTTGTAATACAACTAGCTACTAAAGGTTTTGTCCTTCAAAATTCATTATTGCATCTAAGAAAGGAGCAAATTGAATTAATTCAATATGTGTAGCTGAAAGAACGAGCCTCCTCCAGGACAAAATTAGTAACACAACCAAAGGGGTTGGTAATTTTCTGCACATAAAACCAAGTTTTAAAGAAGGAACACCCTCAGAAATCTAGTTCAGATGACTTCCTTAATTATCATAAAGTCTCACAGCTAATGGATTTGTAGTCATACTAACAACCTTCATCATCTTAAGGCCTAGATTTCCATACAAGCATAACAATCATCTTCAATATTGAGTTCTCTAACTTATCTCAAATAACAGAATCTCCCTTTCAAAATTATTTGAGGATGCATCTGATATTTGTTAGTTTCTAATGCAACAGAGCTTTTCTTAGGCGATGTGCTTTACCATGGAAGTCCTATCCCTCTTTGGTCCTTCAAGGCACTGCTCAGCATTTTCTACAAGTTATTTGTCACTTATGCTCAATGAAAAAATGATGATAGTTTCTACAATGAACAAAACTCCAAACAACATTAACAAAGTGCAATTATAGCTAGTTTCATCTGTCTTCAGGGGAGTGAGCCTGGTTGCATTCACGAAGTTAATATTGCAATGCATTTATCTTCAGCTTCAATTCTTTCCTTTCTTACCGAATGCAAATGTTCATCAAATTTAAGTTTATGTTTCCTTACCTTGATCTGTGTCCTTTTATTTCGATGATCTACTCCAGATAATACTTCAAGAACATTTTCTTCTTTCATGTAAATATTTATTTTTATTTGATTATCTTTCAAAAAGAAAACACCATGCTGAGAGACAAAAAATACCACTTGAAACTTGAAAGTGAATAACAAATCATCAAAAGCATCTATAAAATATCTACCTTTTACACTCCTTGGTAAGATGTACATTAATGTAGATTATATCTATTTTTGTGGAAATAAAGTACAAATGCACCAGCACCACAAAAGATAATAGATGAGTTGAGTATGCCAACACTGTGGAATTCATTCTCTAACTTTTGCCCCATCCTTGATGGTTAAAAGTAACAAAACCCTAAGAAATGAAATGATTCCCTCTTTAAGAAATGAATCACATGTTGTGACAGGATACCATTTACTCGGTGTGGATATATCAACTAACCCAACTTAACGATTTTGATGGCTAAACTATGAAACAAGAAGTGACCCGATTTAATGTCCATAATGTGCTAGCCACAGAACACAGAATGCCCCCTTACAGGGTGTGTCAACCCTTCATATCTTTTGACAAAACATATGCACTACTCAGCAGTGTAATAAATGTTATATAGACTGAGATATACATCCATTGGATCTTAAATCTAATGATGCAGGTTCCATCCTATACAACATTAATTATTTTGCTGTTAAGTACATAAAACAAAAGAATAACAAGATGAGCCACCTAATAAAAGGCAATGTTTTTTACACTGTGATTTAAAGGCCTTGATGCCCAACCAAGGATCAAACAATGACCCGAAACAACTATCTTCATGGTCCAACTACAGAACAAACAATGGCTCTCTTACGGAGGTTAGTATGCCAACATCCTTGGAGAAAAATCATGTAAGAGGAATCAAACCTGGTAGAAGATATAAAAGAACCCCTCTCACCAACCCGACCTTCAACAAAAGACTACATCATATAAGAAGAATCGAACCTGGTGGTAGCTGTAACAGAGCCCCACTCTTAACGGCCCCAGTCAACCCTAGTGACTGACTTATTTAGAACTAAAATCATATAAGAGGGAGTGTTTCTTAGTCTTGCAAAATAATGAGTTATAATCCAAAGAGCCTCCAACATGGCATGGAAATTAAAATTGATTCCTTTTAAGAGGAATTACCTCCCAAATTTCATTGTCAGAATGTTCTTCAAGTGGGTCCAGATTGCTTCGTACAGTTCCTTCAAACAGTATTGGGTCCTGCAGAATAATTCTTAATTTAGACCTTAGATCATGGAGTCCAATCCTTGTGAAGCCCAAGCCATCCAGTAATTGCTACTGATTTTCTGCACCTGGAACAGTATGTGTGCTCCCAATATGATAGGAACCAAGGCACCCTTATATGATGTAGTTATAAAAGAAGAGTAGACTTGCATTTTGACCTTCCTAGTTTCTCTTTCTCCTTCCTTTACAATCTGTCCAGATATATTTTCATTGATTCTCGTTGCGCGGTCCTCTGCATCCTCATTTTTAAATGGTTTATCGGATTCAGAATCCATGGTATTGTAGAATCTACTTTTGTTATTGCTTATTTGTGGCACTATCATCCTAGATGAAATCTGTGCTGCATCAATTGCATTCAAAGTATGTTGGTGTGCACCAACTAGCTTTAATAAATCTACACCACCCAGAATATCTTCACTCCTCCCAACTTGAACTATGTCTCCATCTTGCATAACCTACAAATTTTCCCAAAAGATCCCTAAAAATTTTTCATGACTTGACACTAGCAATTTCCTATTCAAAGAGTAAATTGTACTGTACATAAAGGTTACACATTTGCAAGTGTAGAAAGTGGGCTCACCAGTATAAGGTCAGATGCAGATAAAAATTCCTGATAAATCTCTATTTTTCGGGCAGGAGAGAGAAATCTCTGTTTTTCCTGATGAATCCCTAATTGGGTAATTTTTGTAAATCTAGATTTAAGGAACATTTTGAAGAATTTCCTAAGTCATCTCATTCACGAGATGAGCTACTAATGTTTTTGGGGTTTTTTTCCTTTGAAGGTTTCCCCAGTGAAAAACTCTCGTGTCCATTGTGCTGATGTGATGAATGCGTTTTTACTGCACTTGTCATTTGTTTAGGCTAATTTGCAAAAAAAATTAAGTATTTATGCTAATGCTAAAATTCAACGGAATTATGTGGATAGGATCAGCACTTCTAAGCCTCAAGTCATAAGTGATAGATAGAGGAGCTTCTATAACACATCAATGCTGCCATACTTTTTCACTTGTGAGTTTTATTGCCCAGATTGGACCCTAATTATGCCAAAAATGGTGCACAAACCTCTTGAAACAGGAATATAAGGTGGATCGCCCCCCAAAGAAAGTACATACAACCTTGCTGGACCAAAACCTGCAAAACGTCACCCTACAGTGCTTGAAAAACAACATAATATGCCATGTGAGCCACCTAGAACTGATAATGATGAATTACTACCGCTGAATTGACGCCAAGAGATGTGTCTTTGATGCTACAACATGCCTAGGGACACTTTTATGCTGCTATTCTTCACATAGATTGTGCCTAGACTTGGGATTTTGCATCTTACTGCTGTTTTACTGTCATTTCTACCCATAAATTTTGCCCAGATTTAAAGGTTTAGGGCTATTCTCACCAATAAATCTACCCAGAATCAGATTACTGCTGATTAGGAGGTCAAATAGAGCTGAGAATTGATTTTAAATCCCAGGATGTGCCCAGATTTGAAGTTTAGGGCTCCTAGCCTGCTGTTCATGCCTAGAGCATTGCCTAAACTGACTAGGAGTATACCTAGAATTGATCTAGGGCTGATCCTCAGGCTGTTTTAGGACTATTCTGTCCCTTTTGACTACTGGTTTCTCACATAACTACCCAAAATTATGAACAAGGTTGTCCATAGCCCTTTATTGCTGGTTGGAGGTCTGAAAAGTGCCCAGAACTAAGTTTTGAGGCTGCTACTGCTGATCTAGGGCACACAATGCACCCAGATTTGAAAGATGACCTCTTTTGTCACTGTTAGGATGCTAGATTGGACTCAAACTTCGCTTCAGATCACCTCATACCTTCTCTTACACTAGCATGCCTAGATTTTCCTTTAATCACCACCATTGACATTGTCAACCCGAGAAGAGTGTGAGCAGAATCACACATGGACACCCATACAATATGGGGGGTAACACCTCCCATCTTTCAACCTCATGCTATGTGATTGGGGTACACTATAGCAAGAATGGAACCATGGTCGATAATTAAAATTTTTCCAACCTCACTAGTGAACCAACACCCTTTGGTAAAAGCCCCACTTTTGTTAAGTAAATTTTAGAAAATCTAGTGAAGATGAAATCAAGAACCTCAACAAGTCAACCAAGCTTCAATATCAACTTATTGTTTTATCTACATTATGCATGCTATTAGCTGCAATGTCCCAGACATGAAAACAGTTATGCTTCAGAGTAATTACAATGCTTTGTGTGAAAAAAAGCTGTAAATACATGGAAACTATGTAGAGTCATTGTTGGATCCATGTTTAATCATAATGTACAGAAAGAAAGTGTGTACATGATACATATAGTGTACAAATATATACTGATTTGGACATTTTTCTTGTTTCTAAAGAGGCCTAATCATTCTGTTCACTTTTCTGTAAATTGTTTTCTTTTTATTGAGCTTCTTCCATATCCTTGACTTTTGCAAAAAAGTATCGAAGCCACATAAATTAAAAGGTAGATATGCATACGCACATATAGACATGGATGGATAGATGGATGGATGAAGGAATCTCAACACAAGCTATGACACATACAACATCTATAATGGTTATAGCCCAGATATAGAGATAACCAGTCCATCTAAACGCTTCACTTTATAAACAATGGAAAGGATGCTGAGAACCCAATACAACTTCCATTTAGAACCAAAGCTCCAAACTTAATACAGATGATGTTTATTTTATGATCATCACATACCCTATCACGTAAGATACGCTTATCTACTTCAATTTGTTTTTCACCCATCCCTTTCAACATGCCTCCTGCCTGCCTTTCAAGATGAGTCCACATTCGTGTCAACCGCGGTGGCTGATACTCCATTTGTGCTAGTTTAACCTGTTTTATAAGAGTATAAATAGTCTCACATTAGTCCCATTAGAATATCAACAATCTAGAACATCAGTATCAATGTCTTGATAAAGACTGCAAATATAAAAATGTTAGCAATGGCAGTATATATGAAAAAGTTATGATAAAGACTGCACATCTCATGTTCATACTTAGAAATTATAAT
>LPNX010863742.1:0-32309 GCA_001517045.1 Pseudotsuga menziesii | reverse complement strand
GGGGAAACCTTTGGAGAAGTCTTGTCAAAATGTGATGATGTTAGATATTAGAGATAATGTGCTTAAGGAAATGATAGAAATGAAGCATGTAAGAAAATAAGGATAATGTACATTCATCCTTGTTGATTTAAGAATTACCTCCAGAATTTTGTGAATTACAGTATTACTTCTTCAATTCTGGAACAAATACATAGCAAGATTAAAAAATGGATAAATTCTTTGAAAAGTATTCAATAAAACTGTTACAATCTATTTTATTGTCCAAGGTAAACCTCACCTGGAAACCCAAGCGACGCTTCCCCACATTCATGGATGTCATTCCTAGTAAACCTATCGGTATAGACTAGTGTTTAGATCACTAGATTCAAACAGAGCACCCACTAGCACAGAACAAGACAAATGCCTAGCAACATTGGTGGCAATCATTTGAGCTAATCCACCTTAGGTTCAATGGCTGGGTTCAATTTTCTCTTCTCATCCACCTTAGGGAAAGCCTCTTGCTTTAACATTTTCCATTTTACCAAAGCAAAAATTAGGTCGAGCACAAAAATGGTGCTTCCTATTGTGATCCCAATAATCACCCCGGTCCTTAATAGACGAGGTTGTTGTTTGGACTAAGATTGCAATTATGGCCTATCAAATTTCCACACACACCCTTGTTTCTAACAAATGAAGAAGCTGTAAAATTACTACATCCCCCACCCTCAGGAATAGCTCCTTCTAGCAGATTATCCAACAGATTGAAGAAGTTAAGATCCATAAGGTCACACAATTCATCAGGGACTACTCCTGTCAGATAATTATCAGAAATGTCCAAGTATATAAGGTGTGAAAGACTACCAAGCTCTAGAGCAATGGCACCTGTAAATTCATTGCTATGAAGATCCAAGTAGGTTAGACAAGAGAGATTGGAAAGGGATCTTGGAATTTCTCCACTAAATGAATTTAAACTCAAATTCAGTGTCTCGATATGATGCCAGAATGTGCTCTTTGAAAGCAAGCTAGCAATGCCACCAGATAACCTGTTTTGTTGTACATATAGACCAACGATGTTGACCAAGTTTGCAAGAGATCTAGGCATTTCACCTG
The DNA here is from genome assembly GCA_001517045.1 of Pseudotsuga menziesii. NCBI lineage: Eukaryota > Viridiplantae > Streptophyta > Pinopsida > Pinales > Pinaceae > Pseudotsuga > Pseudotsuga menziesii. The sequence goes on along the minus strand of LPNX010863742.1, from coordinate 31,220 downwards.
AGAGCTCATTATTGCTCACATCAAGGTGAGAAATCCCATTTAACTTTCCAATTGTATCAGGAATATTCCCATGTAATCTGTTACCCGTAAGATTCATCTTCACCAAACTACTGAGGACTCCAAGCTCTGGTGGAATAGTACCATTCAATTTATTATATGCCAATGCCAGACCTTGAAGCTTTTTACTTGTTGCAATCTCCCTAGGAATTTCACCGACCACATTATTGTATGATAAATCTAGAGTTGTTAAATTTCTAAGATGGGCCAGTGAATTGGGAACCACTCCTGATTTGAGTAATTTATATAAAATGAGACCTCACAATATATATTTTTTTTATTCAAGGGATAAAAATCCTCATAACTCGCACATCATTCTAGCAACAGAAATATTTCCATGTTTCATCCTCCTACTGTGCATAAATGGAATTATGCTTTATCATAATCCCCTCTGCAATGAAATATATGGAAGAAAGCCTGATGAATAAGGGAAAGACAAAAGCAATATGCTTCAAGAAGATTATTCAAATTGTATACTCCCATTTAAACAATGTCTGCATACTAAGTCGATAATATTTGTAAATTACTAATTTTAAATGACCACAAAATAGAATGTCCTAGGTGGGAACCATGACATGGTATTCCTCTTGCTTGCTAAATAAATTGACAACCACCATAATTGCAGGAACAACCAACACAGCACACAAGGAGACTCCCAGAAAGGATTCCATAAAGCACAATGCTCTTCTCCAACATTTACAAAATGTTTTTGTCTCTTGCCATTTGCAAGAATCAGTTGAACCTTCAAACGAATTGAAATTAGCTGGTAAGCAATTTTCTTTCTTATCATCTATCTTATAAGCTTCTTTTTCTAACTCAGTCAGGCCAGTGCTCTGGTAATATTCCTCATTATCTAACATCTCCTCAAAAACAGTGCTTGAAGCAGGTGACAAAGAATCAATTCTATGCACACTTTTTGACCATTCAGAACTGTTCTGCAGATCTCCCTCTTCTGAATTGCTTCTAACTAGATACCCATCAGCTACACTATATAGACTGTCAAGCATTGTCCTTCCTTTTTATGTTGTGATCATATGTCGATTGTCTCCACTCGTGGAATCATTGACAGTGCCATTGGCAGCTGGACTTAAGTTCATATTCCAGTCAATTGCATTCAAATTATCATGGTTAGCTTCTACAGAATCTTAAAGTTTTCCTCTAGATTGCAATTTTCTACATGTGTTTTTGAAGGAGGATTGTTGTTCTAGAGACCTAACAAATTTCCTTGGTGTGTTGAATACACTCATACTATCAATTGTAATATATGATCTTGGATTATGAGGAAGAGAACAAACAGTAAAGCACCTGAGCATTTGCAATCAAAAGAGATAATGATGATATAATAAAATGTACCAACTTTTCTTAAGCTTCCTCATCAAGCACAATATGCATCAAACGAGACAAAACAGGAAAACTAAGGACACATCCCATGCTCTTTATGCGTACCTTAGGGATAACTGCTTCTTTCATAGCTGAAGGGAAATGTGAGTGAGCATAGTTAATGCAGAGGGAAAAACATGGGTCATTTTCATCCTCTTTATAAAAACACCTCCTTTCTAAGTAGTCCTCATCATAAAACGATGCATCTCCATTTCCCCCATGTCTGTCAACCATATGTATCTTGGTCCTTGTTTTCTTATAAAAGTGTGTTATGTTTTGTGCCAAATTTAAAGGCTGGTAGTGACACAGGAGTGGAAGCATTTTGGGCTTAATTCAACATTTGTTGGGCATGGACATCATGTCTTTCTTCATCTTTTGAATCTTGATGCAACTCTTGAGTCTTGACAAGCAGGTAAATCCTAGTTATTTTGTGTTGTATATTTTTTTTACCTTTGTGGTCTTGATACCAATGGAAATTCAATATTTTCAGTTATATTTCCAAAATCACAGATGGTAGTTTGTATGTTTCATGATATTTGATTTTCATTTATATATTTATGGAACTTGAGCTAACTCCAGTGTATTTATGAGAAGTCCAGATGATTGGGCTACATGGCAACCTTCAGACAAGAATGATCTAGCTAAAATTATTCATGATAATTATTCCCCTTATGATGGTACAACAAATATGATGCAAAAGGTATACAGTAGTTTTGCAATGTACTACATGACCCCAATCAATAGAAACATATTTCAATTTGTGATCAAATGGTGGTCATCACTTTTTAACCTATCCTTATAACTCATGTATCTTGTTTTCCTGGAAAGTTTTGGCCACACCCAGCCTACAGCTATGGCATAAAGGTTCGATTTGTCATCCTGCTAGTGGATAAGTATATAGTGGTCTAGTATATAATTTCCTTCTAAATGGGAAAGCTGATGTAATTCTAGGCACAATATTACAATGCCTTTTACTGATAAAAAAAATTATAACATTAGTGTTTAATGAATGATTGTGGAGTAAACATTCCTATTTTAATAGTCAATGTTTCCCATCTATGATCCAAATCATTTGGCCCCTCGATCTCTAAGCAAATTTAATAAGTGTCATGTCTATAGTAAATCCTGGTAGGGAGCATAGTCATTATGGTCATTTCTCCTATGCTAGCAATGACCATATTCCTCATTATGAATCATTTCTACACAATGATTTATGCCAGATTTTCACTGTGGAGAAATGAATCATAACCTAATAGATTCATATATTCCTCCTATTTCTTCCATGTTTTTAAATGGACATAGTCATTATGGTCCAGGGTCCTTTTCCTATGCTAGCAACATTTAATATACTATTAAATTTTTCACTTGTGCCATATGTGGTCATGACCTAGCAGATTCCTATATTCCTCCTCTTTCCTCCATGGTTTTTGACTCACAATTCTTCTTCACAGTTGCCTTTCTTTTACTCAATCAATAAAGACTATGATTTCTACTATTTCTATTGGTCCATCACTACTTTAAACAACAATAAGGGCAATTAGCAGGATATAGATGCACTGTTTAAGATAGCAAATGTGTCACCTTTCCTGAATTCAATGTACAACTGATGGATAATTTTAAAAGCTTCCTATCAAATAAAATTTTGCTCCTAACAATGATGCACTAAAAAAAATCCCTGACATATATGTTAAGTGCTAGCTTCTTTACAAGCAAATATTTATCTCCTCTTAAATTTGTTATTTTACAAAGGGCTGTTGCTTCACTGAAACACTATTGCTACTCTCATAGCCAAACTTATAATAACCAAAGGAAATCGACAATGTAGAATTAGAAATGCTCCTTCTAAAATGTGAAATGGATGCTACTGGAATAACTTATAAGGTCGCAGACAATAGTGCTTGCAGCTTAAGAGATTGGAATTATTTTGTGTGATATAGATAGATAGATAGATATGAAAGAAAACGAGGAAAGCATTGGCTTTGTTTAAGGTATGTAGGTATAGAATCTGCACAGAAAAGAAGTAGGGTTGAACTCCACTCCATTCAAGAGGGAAAAAAACTCCCAAAAAGGTGAAATGGCAACTTGATTCCTTGGATTTCATTATTGTGAATAACTTCTCAAACTGCATTGTCTGAAGAAAAAAATGAGACTAATTAATTCAACATTTTCATGGCACAATTTTCTACAGATTGATCGTACTCAAAATTACGCTTTGAAGCAGGAATAATCTCTTTAAAATGAAAACATCCATGATCTTCGATAGAAGCCACATAAACCAACATTGCCTAAAGAAGAAACAGATCACCAAGGACACCAGCTACTATTAGAAATTGAAGGCAATAGCCAATAGATATACAAAATGAGCATAGGAGGTCCACATGTGTTGAAAGGAGAAATAGAAATTATATACATAGAACGTTGACAATCAGAAGCATTAATAACAAGCAACAATAGGGATGCAATAAGTAAACATGGGAAAATGAAAACTGCCATAGGCCCTACATTTGTAGCCAACTAGATATGTCATTGGGGTTTCTGCTATTGAAAATTTCTATCCAAAAAAATGCAACAAAGTCAAGGCCATAGGATCTGAGGATTAGATTACAACTATTTCACACTAAACACAGCTTCATAAATTATAGGAATAAAGGGGTAACCGGATGCTTTAGCTCACCAAAGATTCCCCCCAGATGCTGACAAATCAGATTAGAAATTGAGGACAAATATTACCGTAAAATGGGGTGCATCATCCTCCTCACCATCCTTCTTTACTCCTCTAAAATCAACACCTCTTTTCTTGTCATGAAGCTACACATGATGATTAAAAAACATTGAGAACTCTTTGAAACAAACCACTAGAGAAAGTTATGATTTACATTCAGAATCACTAATCTAGTACAGTAAGGGATAACGAGACCTATAATACCTGCACAAAATTGGCAATAAATGCCAGACGATACAAGAGATCTCGTACACCAATAGATTTAAGCCCATGCACTCCTTCATAACCACTAGTTGCACTTCGATTTTGAGGACCTTCTCTACGAGATTCTGCTCTGTCACCAGGTGAGGATAAGGCTGATATGTCTGGTATGAAAACAACCGTGCCTGTGAATATCACCCTGAAATAGAAAATAGCATGAACTCAATAACTGCAGACAGAAGAGAGGACTCAACATATTTAGAACATGGATGGAGTTAAAATGAAGTAAACAATTTCAAACAGTTCATAACTATATGCATTTGTATTAACTATTAAGAGACCATCTTTTTTCTTTGTGTGACCAATATCATCCACTCTCAGAACTAGTGCCCTTTAAGCTAATAAGTATGTGTTTTTAATATCAAGAAAAGACAGAACATGTGACAGATCTGTATAGAAAAAAGAGCCAAAGAATGGATGAATAGCATGGAACCTAGCATAATCCCAGTACTTGGGATAAGCACTGCCTCCACAAATAATAAGCTTAGGCCTGAAATCCAAGGCTTTCTCCTCCAGCTTGTCATAATCAATGAACCCAGTTTCCTGGCTGACCCTGTAAGGAAAAATCTCGAAGGAAATCGATGTAGCAGACTTGTGCCATCTGTTTTCACCTGAAGATTCAAATTCAGTGGAGAAATGCTCTTTATATGTAAACATCTGCTCTGCAATGAAATCAATAAGCAAATTAATAATCACAAATCAATAACTTGCTAAAACACATAAGCAAAAAGAAAAGGAACACACATAATGCTGAGAAAAGGAACAGGAAAGAGTATAAAAATAATAATAAAGAAATGCGGAAATATTCCCAAAGCAGGGGGGGCTTCCTCCTTTGGGAATATGCTGCAGGAGCTAGCTATTAACTACAATAACTAATGATATGCCAAAGCTCGCTAGAGCATATCTGATATTAGAGAAGTAAGATTACAAAACAGAACAGAGCTCAGTTCCTTCACGCTTCACTCTTAACTACAACCAACTACCCGTATCTCTGTTCTTGCATACATTTCTAATGATAGCAGACCCAAATCTTGTGTTGCTCCATACCCAACGCATGAACATCCAGGGCCTGCAAATCAGGGACGAACTAAAACAAATTTACCCAAAAATCCATAAATAGGGGCGAAATACCAAATTTTTAACCTATCTACCATAAATTTGGGCGAATCATCCTCATTTATCCTCCAAAACTGTAAATTTTTGGCGATTTCACCTCCATTACGGAAGAAATCGGGGCGAATGTCACGATTTTCCCATCGACCAGTTGGATAAATTAGGTTTTATGAATTTTCAGAGGTTAATCACGCGGGCTATTTAGTGAAGGGAAATTATATATAAAATAAAATATGGGCTAATTTATTAAATTAAAAAAAACCATTTTAATATTAAAAATTCACCCATCTTTTTTTGGGCACCCCTTAAAATTCACCAATGGGCTATAATTCGCCCCTAAAATCATCCCTGGAGCGGGAGAAGATCAATATTGGATCAACCGTCGGTAATCGGGTAAGTCAATACTTTTTTCCCATTCCCTTTCTATTCTATGGTAAAGTTGATTGTCTGCAAGGTTAGTAGTAAGTTGGTAACCCCAAACCCTAGGTTACAACGGTGCTTAATCTTGAACAACAGAACCGGCGACTCCGATACCCCTATTTGAGTACATCATGTGATATGGGTTCAAGAACACGTATATTACAAAGGTGGATCGAAGCCACAATATACAATAATGATGAGTATTCAAAGATCTGGAAGCTGTGTAAGTGATCACAACAGAACCTTGCACAACTTAGGCCATAGATATGAACCTAAGGTCTTCGTCAAAAAACCAAAAGAACCAGTACAATCCAGGCCATGTGAATAGATGTTATTGAAGTCGAACATGGATAGGATTCAATAGATTGTCAACCAATAGGTGATAATCAACAACTGAAGTAAAGGAATTCACCAATAATGAAAGTGAATCCTAAGGTACTATCGTCAAAAACTCTAGGTCTTTGTCGTCAGGAAGTGCTGATGAGAAACCATACTGTGATGAGGAAGGCAATAGATCCTCCAACGAATCACAAGAGTGACTAGGAACTGGGTAAAGGAAGGGATACACAAGTAATAACAGATAGGACAATGATGGAATCAGGATACAGATTAGATGTAGGGTTAAATCCTTGAACAGTGATCACGACACAGAGATGACCCAAGGCAGCTTTTGACTTTGCAGATAGTACAACTAGACTTATATGTCATGTAGGAGACATGATCAGATTCCCCAGGTATAACTGACAAGAGGAGGAGTAAGAAACTTGAAGTAATAACTGAACTAAAAGTGAACACTGAGACATGAGTCTCGGAAAAAAAAAGAGTGCTATGTTCAAGGGAGACATACTACCACCGAATAAGAACCAAAAGAAAACTTCTTCCTTATCTTTCCTGTTAAATTTTAACGAGTCCAGGAAATTCAACTCAAGTCTCTCTTCATTTTTTGACAAGCTTGAAGAGAAGAGGGACTAATGCTTGATAGTGTCACTGATTCATGGATTTTATGAGCCCGAAATAGTACATGCTCACTTGACGTTTTCATGTTTAGAGAGTCTGAAAACTCCAAAGAAGACTCTAGGGGGGGTCCTTTTTCATCCAATTTAGTCTCCTGAGGCCGAAAAAGTATAAAACATACCACAGAAGAACTCTCTTAACTTATGTAGAAGAAAATGTGAACCTTTTTTGTACTTAGTTAGGGAGGTCCGAAAAAGGTTAAATTACCACCTACCCAACGATCCTTCAAGAGCAGCATATAGCTTGAGTTTTACGAGTGTGAAGGACCCAAGATCACTCGGAAAGATCCATTTGAGTACAAGAAATGGGGCTTACAACAATAAAATTCATGTTTTGTTCTTGGTGTTTAACGAGCATGACAAAAGACATAAAGTACACTCAGAATCTTTTTCATGTTTAGGTTCAGAGCACAAAAAGAGAAAACTGAGCTCATACCGGGTGTTTCTTTTCTGTAAATTTAGTTCCTCAAGTTCAGAAAAGTGATAAACCTATACCTGAGAATACTCTTCTCAATTCCGCAGAAAAGAGAGTGATCCTTTCTCGTCTTATTCCACGTGGTCCAAGAAAGAGATAACCTACCACCAATGTGGATGCCCATTCACATATTCTTAACGAGCTTGAATGGACAAGTTTACTCGACAGTCAAGTCTATTTTGGGGAGTTAGACTTGGGCCTAAAGAAACTTCATAAGGGTGGGGAGTCTTATAAAAGGATAGCTTGTAAAAAGATACCAAAATGAGGCTCAATTTGGCGTGAAAAATAGCTAAGAAGACTCCCCTGAACCTATGACAACTACAGCATGAGTATCGAAAGACAATAAGTGGGTTCTAAATGAGGATACTCATGTGAGGAAAGTCCTATCCACGGAAGAACAATGGCATAAATGAGGCACTAATGGTTAAAATACCATAGTCCTTGGTCAAAGTGGTAATTCTAGGGTTAAGATGGATTAGGTATGAATACAAAATGCATGTGAATGACCAAAAACCATCCTATATGAGCGAAAAAACAACTTTAAACGACCTTAGACCTGTCACATTGAAGAAAAAGATATGGTATTAGTTTGATTTTTATATATAAAAAATTTGAAATATAGGAAAAAAACCCACTTTTAAAATAATATTTCTATAAATAGTTCAAAATAGAAATCAAAACTCACCATTTGATTTTCTACTCAAAATAGACAAGTTTTACCTCTACCTTTGATTGCTCGTTGTGGACAACTCGGTGGACAATTCTCGAAATTGCAAGTGCCAGGTAAAACTACACTCCATGCTCTTTCATTTGATCCAAGCAAATTTCAATTCTTGGCTAAATTTTGATGTTTTCCAACGTCTTCAAAGCAGGCACGCTGTGTACGTGGGTATGGTATATCAGCAGTCATGTACACGCGTTCTATATGTGGTTTGCCCAAAGGCAAGTCACGTACAATATGCAAATTGTCCAAAGGACAATCGCGTACACTACGCGAGGTAGGAAAAAGCTATGTAGGGCCAAAAAATAAATTTTTTATATGAATTTAATGGTTGATAAATGGCTTGTTATCAGAGTGAAATATGGTGCTTGAGTGGAGGGAGAGGGAGAATGAAGGCATGGACCAAGAAGCTCTATAAGATGCCCCAACGGTAAATGCTTTGCGGCAAAGTGGGTTTATAAAATTCTTTTGTACCTCACCTATGCGATTAAATGTCTGCCTACTAGATTTTTTGATAAACTATTGGGATCATGATCTTGGTATGTTTAACCTACAAGGTGAGTTTCTAGAGGTTACCTCAGAAGATGTCTACTTTATCTCTGGTTTTTCACAATGGGGAGATCCGGTTAACTTGGAAGGTACCGACAGAGGCGGTGACCTTCTAAGTGTACAGAACTACATAGATATATATTGCACACCTAGTACTCAAAAGAAGGGTAGCTGCATCCCTATTGTTCATATTCGTAGCTTTCCATTACAGGTGTTGGCGAGTACTATAGTGAGGGTGGCAAGGTCATCATCACTTCACCTTGCAACTTGGAACCAAATGAGACTTGGAGTGGACTGTCTACATGGAGCCCTATATGACTAGTGTTCAGGAGTAATCCCGATAATGAGGAAGCAACTCTCTGACTGTAAAAGAGGTAGGCGGAAATTTTTTGGTTATTCTAACATATTGGTGGCCTTTTTCTTTGAGAGGGTGCTTGGTTTGAGTCCTGCAGTACCACTACCAGTTCATTCTCCTCGTCATCCTAGACTGAGTAGGTGGGGAGAAATATTCCTCTGCCAGGGAGGCGTTGGATCGGTTCAGAGTGTATACGATGATGAATTCTACTTTTGGTGGGAGCGACAGGTACTAGCACTGGAGCAGTTTCCATATGCTGGACTAGATTTCCGAGGTGACATCGACCTTTTCCTCCCTCCTGGAGGAGCATGGGGAGCGTCAAGTATTTTTGTTTTCAAGTTTTTAAATTTTTATGAATTTTAATCATAAATATATATACATATGTATAAGAGTTTTTAATCCTTTAAAATGTTAAAATGCAGATATTGGACCAGTCCTCCCTGCTGGGCATCCACACATGTATGTGCGTCTTGTGGTGGGAGAAGACCAGGGTTTGATTAGGGTTCTTGAGGGAAAGCTGGCCAGGCTTACCCAAAGAGTACCTACATTACGCATTGAGCATATCCCTGCCTCTATGCAGGAGCTAGTGGTTGGTATACCACCTATCTGGATACGCCTTATGAGGCAAGTAGCTAGAGCAGTACTTGTATATATTGATTTCGTTGAGGCTACTGCAGTCGAGGAGGCTGAAGAATCCCAAGAGCAGGGTGATTAGGATGATCAAGGGCAACAGGGTGGTCCAAGTGACCAAGGTGGTCAAGCTTAGAACTAGGAGCATTTTATGGACTTTGATCCATTTTTTGTATATTATATAGTTATGAATGGATCTGAGGATCAGAAACTTGACCTATCTATATGGACAAATATTCACACACACACACACACACACACACACACACACACACATATATATTGTCGATTTTATTTACATGTGTTTTGTAATGTGTATGTTCTATATTTTTATGCAAAATGTGTTAAGTGCCAATCCAAGATATAATTAGCATACGCATTAGTTAATGAATTTTGATTTCTTGGAATATGATTGAATGTAATAAACTCAAAATTTCTATCCAATAACCTAACTTGCATAAACTGACATAGTAAAATAGGGTTCCACACTTGATAAGCTCGATTGAGCTGGGAAACCACCAATTGAGAGTCAAGTCGGACCTCCAGCTAAGTGATACCACATGACAAAGCATCCCATAAAAGCTCAATGACAGCCCTGTATTTAGCCACATTATTGGTAGCAGGACCTAGGCAAGCGCCTCCAAAGGCAACTAGCTATCCCGAGGGTGAGTAAATGACCCATGCAGCTGAATCCACGTTACAAGTGTGGCGACGGGTGCCATCTGCGAAACCTACGAACCACTCGAAAGACATCTATAACAACCAACAGATGGTATAAAAACACAAACTGGTGAACTATTATACATAAAATACATACAATAAAAATACAGGAAAAGTGCTAAGCCTAAGCATAGTACTTTTTCAAGTAGAGCCCATTTCTAGGCTCGAGTAGCTTATTCCCTTCGAAATCTGTCAATTTATATGCACCTTTCTTCAACACCTTTGACATGACACAAGGCCCTAACCACATAGACCTGAACTTCCCTGCCCCCAGGGGTTCTTTGTCGTGATCCTAGAGCAAGACAAGCTCCCCTTCAGAAAAAATATGAGGCTTGACCAATTTATCGTATTGGTTTTTAACCCTATTTTTATGAGCCTTTTTTGCTATCAGCACATCTCTACGCTGCTTATCTAGATGTTCTAAATGTAATAAACATTCTTTCAGCTTAGTCGTATCAGGTAACAAATGAATAGCAATATTTAAGGACGAGATTTTGCATTCGAATGGGGTGACTGCTTTCACTTCGTGAACGAGTTGGAAAGGAGAAAACCCTGTAGCAGTTTTCACATTGGTCCGATATGCCCAAAGTGCAGGATACAACATGATGTGCCAATTGGAACGGGCTGCATTAATAGTATGTTTGAGAATAGTCTTCAAGGTTTCATTTATAGCCTCGACTTGACCGTTTGCTTGAGGATAGAAAGAAGATGAATGCTCATGTCTAAACCCTAGCATAGTGGTCAATTCAGTCATCATACTATTTTGGAAGTGACTTCCATGGTTAGTGACAATCTCTTTATGGATATTTAATCGTATGATAATTTGGTTGAAAATGAAAAAAGCTGCAGTATCCTCGTCAGCTTTATAGGTGGGCATTGCCTCTTCCCACTTCGTGAAATAATATACAATGACAATGATATGTTTGTGCCCCCTAGCCAAGACTGGGTTACACGTCATGTAATCTATCCCCCACTTCATGAAGGGGCCCACTGAGATGACGGGAAATAATGGAGCAGGATGCGACCGCATCTTTCTGGTGCAAAGCTGACAAGGATGACATCGCTTCATGGATTCCACACAATTTTTAAAGATCGTGGGCCAAAAATAACCGGCATGTAAGATCTTTTGGGCCGTTGCTAACCCAGATAAATGACCCCCACATGCTCCACTATAGGCATCATTTAGGACAGTCTCTGCTTCTTCGTGGGTAAGACATCGATGCAAAATGGAATCTACCCCCCTACGATATAAAGTATCTCTCATAATGATGTAGTTCTTGGCATGTATGCGTAGTTTACGTTTTTCTTCCCGCGAGAAGGCTGCAGGGTACTTCAAAGTCTGGATATAGACAAGTATATCTCCGTACTAGGGGTCAAAGGTGTAAATCAAAAAGATATGCTCATTTGGGAATGAGTCTTCTTCAATGGCTACATCTTCCTCTACTAGAAATTTTGCAATGAGCTCAGCAAAAACTAAGGATTTGGCGGATTTGGCGGATTGGAAATCTAAGTCAAACTCCTGAAGAATGACTATCCATTTATTGAATTTTCCTCCAACTATCCATCGGGACAAAACATATTGGAAAGTATTAGCATCTGCCACTACCGTCGTTGTCCTCAGTAAGATGTAGTGACACAACCTCTAAACACCATACACAACTGCCAAGGCCAAATTCTTGACATGGGAATACCTAAGTTCAGGGCCGGCTGAAGCACGGCTGAGATAGTAGACGACATGCTCTTGGAGCTTATCATCCTCCTAGACTAGTACTACCCCTATGATCGACTCAGATGCGGCCAGATACAATATAAAATCACGAGAGTAATCTGGCAGGCACAATAACAGCGCCGACAACAAAGCTTTCTTTAATGCCTCGAATGCAAGTTGTGCGATTTCATCCCATACAAATGTGGTGTCCTGTTTCAACATGCGCATGAAACCTTTAGTAATCTTGGCATAATTTACAATAAAATGTTGAAAGAAGTTGGACTTCCCCTACAAGATTTGAAGCTGCCTAATAGAACAAGGAGGAAGCAGATTCACGATGGCCTCAACTTTCAAAGGATCCACCTGAATGCCTTTGTTGGAAACAATGAACCCGATCAATCTCCCTGACTCGACACAGAAAACGTACTTGTGGGGATTTAAGCGAATTTTGCAGTATCTACATCGTTCAAAATCAAACGCAAGTGATCTGGGTGATCGATCCTCTTACGAGAATGTGCTGGCAAATCATCAAGGTAGGGTTCGACAATGGCTTTAATGTCATGAAAGGCAAAATTCATTTCCCACTGAAAGGTTGCCCCTGCATTTTTCAATCCAAAGGGAATTTTCTTGTATGCAAAGGTACCCTAAGGACAATAAAAGTTGTTTTATGTTGGTCTTCTGGTTTAATTTGGATTTGATTATACCCATAGAAACCATCCATAAACGAAAAGACTTCACTTCTCGTGCAGGAATCAATAATTTGATCTATAAATGGCATGGGGTAGTTGTCCTTGGGATAGGTTTTGTTTAGATCTCGAAATCCAATACAAACGCGTATAGTCCCTTTCTTTTTGTCAATAGGTACAGGGTTGGATACCCATTTTGTCAAATCTATGGGGTAAATGAAACCGGCCTTCAGCATTTTCTCAACTTCAACCTTAACCGCTGCCGCTTTATGTGGGTTGACAGGTCTCAACTTTTGTCGAATGGGTCTAGCATCAAGGTAAGTTTGGATTTCATGCTCGACTATTGATGGATCTATGCCTGGAATCTCCTCATATGACCAGGAAAATACGTTGCGGAATTCCTTAAACAAGGCTGTATAGATCGCAATCTTTTCTGGAGAGCAGTTCGCGCTAATGTGTACATTTTTCACAACGTTTGGTTTTGCAGAGATGTTGATAGAAATCATAGCGGAAATGTTTACCATATTCCCCTCAGCAAATATTACTTCCCTTGGTAAGGGATTAATAGGTGTATCAACATCACCTTCTAGTCTCATATGGAACTCTTGGTTCTTGATCCTCCTTAACTCTGGAAGAAAATAGGATCAATGGTGAAGATCTTCGCAGATCTTATCTCATCCACACTTGGCTTCTAGAATGGCTTCATCTGAAGGTAAAACCATATCTAAGCAATCTCTAGAATGCAAAGAGTTCTCTACCCAAGCAGGCAGATAGGATTATTCCGGCTCCTCTGAGACTGTGAGAGGGACTAGAATGGGATCAACAATGGTATGAACGATAGCTTGATAAGCTACTTCTGATGCCGATAAGGGAAATTTAGTTTCATGGTGGGAAGGAAGAAGCCAAGGATCTGTTCTATCAACAACCATTTCTATAGACTTCCCTACACTAGTAGAACCTAGATAATTAATCAGAGCTGGAATATCAAATGTGCCCATCAATGATGCATGCATTCTGGCCCCTAAGCTCTTTGAAGCAGGTTTAACCTAATCAACCAATGGTATGGTGGACTTGTTTGTTTCCATGCGGCCTTTTTGAGTATAACTAAGTTGGTCTACAATAACCAACTTCCCTTCATGTGGAAACACTACTACCCGAAATACGACCGATGCAATAGATGACATGGTGTAAGTCCAACTTCTCCCTAAGAGAAATTTACAATCCAAAGGTGCATCAATGACCTCTACCTCAACAGACACTGCTTTCCCTACCAACTTAATTTCGAAAGCTGGTAGGATACCATGTGGACGAAATGACCTTCCGTCAAAAGCAATAAGTAGGGTGTTCGATGGAACCAGCTCTGGAGATCCAAGAGCCTTCCAACAAGATAGGGACATGACACATGTAGAATCACCCTTGTCGACAACTGCCCTTCCAATGGTTTTTCCGGCGTGGGTGACATCTATCAATAAGGCTACATGATATGGTAGGTGAATTTTGACGTCAGACAAATTAATCTTCGCCAAGAGGCTCGATGACTCCATACTACCTAAGGCTGCTAAGAGTGCATCTCGCTGTGCGGGACAACTCTGTAACACCTCTAAATTCGACATCGCACAAGGAGTCTGGGATAAATCTTCAACTATAGAGTATTTTGATGCAGCCTTAGCATTAGGATTGTGCAAGGTTTTCTTGAAGACACCTTTTGGTATCTTGGGCATAGGTTCGGCAGGTTTCTCAATCATGATAGGGTTGGAAGTTTCACCTATTGACTTACCCTTCTCCGAGGCCTCTATCATAGTTCTTGTTCTTAGTCTGGATTAAAGTCTGGGATCGAACCATGTTGATATAATTGGGTTCAGGAGAATTTGGGGTGCCCCCTGCTACATTTGAAGCTAAAGTAGAATTTTGTCCTTGGGGAAAAGGATCCTTCAGGACATCCGGTTGTTTTCCTTTTAACATCTTCTGAGCTTGGTCCATAAGGGGACATAGATGGGTCAAGTGATCCTCATGGCACAAATTACATGGGAATTTCACCTTTTTCTATTCTTTTTTGCCCCCATTAGCATTGCTTGTGGGTTTTTGCTTGTTTTAGTTTCCCTCACCCTTTTTTCATTTCTTCGTTTTCCCACCGGGCTGTTGATTTCCCTTCTAAGAGGATTGTGCAAAAAAATTTGCATTCTGGGGTGAGCGGGTAGCCTTTTCTACCTCTGTCATATAATGTTCGACAAAAATCTCATGGAGTTTTATAGCCAAAGACTCTACAGTGGGAGATTTCACAGAACCAACCACACCATCGACATGGGGTCCAGGCTTAGGTTTCTCTACATTGTGCATTGGCCTTGGTGCTTCAGGGATAATTTCATATAAAATCTCAGACTGAGAATATATCAAATCTAGTTGCTGGGCCCTAAGGATAGCCTCTTCTTAATTGGTCACTCCCGAAGTAGATACATCCTTAGATATATAGGGCAATAGGGATTTAAGGAACCATTCTAATAAGAACTCGGGAGGAATAATGACTTTGATAAGGCTCTTCCGTCTTCTCCACTCTTGGATGTGATTCAAAATATGAGTGGCCTTGTCCTGCTGAAAGGTAGACAACAAGTTTGTCCCGAAATCATATCGGACAGGAAGTTGGAAATGACTAAGGAATACATTAGCCAAGTCCCAAAAACTATTAAACACAGCATAAGACAGTTCAATATACCATTTTGTTGTAGTACTGGTTAGAGTTCTTTGGAACAGCCTCAACTGAACTGAATCATCGCTTAGTGAGTTGGAAGAGCACCACAAATGGAAAGTGGTGACATGAGCTCCTGGATCATCACCAACTTTGCCTTCGAATTTTGGGATATATGAGGGTAGCTTGGTAGGAACGAGTGGCCAACAGGAGTTATGTCTCACCAGGTCATTCATTAGTTTCGACAAATCTAGAAAATTTAACATTGCCAGGAAAGGGAGCTTGGGTCTAACCGGAGCACTAAAAGTACTAGCTTGGAGATTAGAGGGACTTGCCCCCATGTTCCCATATGTGAAGGTGGGATTGCCCCCTGCTGCTAGTTGCGAAGTGGTTAGGATGCTTTGGAAAGGATTCCATCCATAAGCCAATGGATTGTTTATGTGCGGTGTAGTGTATGAGGTTCTAGCTGCCCCAGTCGAAGCTAGGGTTTGGAACACAGGAGCAAGTATCCCTCTGCTGAAAAGAGAAAAAGGAGAGGTCGTGAAAGGAGTTGAAACTGGAGCTTTAAAACCTTGACCATAAGGATTAGGGTTTCTGAATTGCACCCCTACATATGCAGGTGTTGGGCCTACGTATGGAGTGGATGGGGGAATGTGCCCCCCATTCCAAGGAAAACCCTAGACAAAAGCCAAGGATCCTATAGGACCACTTTGAGCAGTGTGTGCAAAGGAAGTAGGAACTGAAGGTACACTAGGAATCCCAGTGACCATACCACCAGAAATACCTGCTAAACTTGTGGGAGCCGGTGGTTGAACCACCCGACTAGCTGGAGTTAACGGTGTAGTAGGTATACTTGTTCTAGGGGCACCTACCGGGGGAGGTGACACCCCTTCAGCCAGAGCGACTGAGGTGGAATTAGAAGAACTTTCTGCTGCAGTAGACATTAGTCTGTCTGAAGGGACACCAATCACAAGTGGATTGAAAGGATGAACCTGAATGATCACAAGATCGTTTAAGTCAGTTAGAGGTGAATTAAAGTTCCTTGCAAACTTGTCAGCCTGCAAGTCTTCTATCTCAACTGTGTTTAAATTAAAATGGTTTTCCTAAGTTCTGGTTCACCCAGAACTTCACTAACTCTTATCGGTTTGAAAGAACCGTCCGTTTCCAATCTTCGCCTTTGAGGGGGAGGTGGAGGTTCCAATGTGATAAGTGGAGGAAGGTTTCACAACCTTCATGACCTTCTAACAGATTGGTCCTCCATGATTGTAAATTTGACTCTTCACACCCTAAGATCGGCTAAAAAAACAGACAAACCACAAAGCAATCACTACAAAATTTCCTAAAGTCTCAACAATCATAAGGGGTATAAGATATGCTTTCCTGAAGAAAGCTAAGAGACAGTTTCTTGAAGTCCTTGAAGAGGTTCTTAGGCACAAGCAGAGGAATCACCCACCACCCTCCTACACTTTCAACAATGGTTACCTTCCAAGCCCATCCAAGGTGAACCGGAAATAGCCTTCCAGTTTACCTGTGTATAAACCCTAGATGTCCAAGAGACTAGAGGCTATCTTAACTATATCAATAGTATGGGGGGACAGTTGCAAGCCTGATTCGTATGTATGGGCAGGGTAGAAAATCCCAAAACTCTATCTAGGACAGAATCCCTAGATGCCTAAAAACCTTGGTTTATGTTTTGATAAGGAATCAGAGGTTTATCTCCTTAGTCCAAGCCTCCACGTGGCCTTGTGCTTAAGTACTGTTTGAGAGGATCTTCCCAGATACTATCAACATAGAGAAGGATTTACCTATCGATTGGCCAACTACATCTGAATTTAAGTACTTGTGGGGAGTTTACACTTCCTATCCCACAAGTCTAGCCTAAGCTAGTAGGTGTATGACCCTATAAAACAAAACTTACTAATAAATTTTAAATTATAGCGTTCATTTTAAGGGTTGTTCTTAGTTAGAGGGTAAGTGGCATGAATGACTATGATATTATAGAATCGATAAAAAAAGTAAAAAGGTGTATAAAATGAATTTCAGAGCGAATTATAACTACTTAAAACAAGCTTCTTTTTCTTTTTGTAAATATGAACTAATGAAATTACAACTAAGAAAAAGCTAAAACTTATTTTTTGTAATTTTTGAGATTTTATTCAAAAACTGAAAATAAAACTACGATATGCAATTCAAATGCAAATGTTTCCAAAGCTTTTTTTCACTTTTCAAACTCTTCAAAAATTACTATGCACCTAAATGCAAAAATTCTTGAGTATGCTTGAATAATCAAACCATAAAGCAAGCAAAATGAAGTATAGCAGACTTGTAAGAACCAAAATCAATCACCTAAGGAAGAGACTTGGAAAACACCTAGCTCAGGAAGAAACAATGAATGAAATCCACTGAAATCATTAAAAGGCAAGTGATAAACTGAAACTACTTGGAAATAGTACAGGGTACAAGGTATCTAAAATCCTGATCACTGATTCAGATACACAGCACTGAACCTATCACCCAAACAGGATAATCCACCTCAAATTGGTAAAAGAAAGAAGACTCAAACAAACAAAAAACTCAAGGGCTTACTGAAAAGAACAAAGTGTGATGCACCGGGTTTTCAGAACTACAGTAAAATTGCAGCATTAGAAGACCCCAAAGTAGAGCAAAATCCAAATAAGACAGGGACAAGCAACCCTACCTAAAAATCTGCACCCCTACATATGCGGGTGTTGGTCCTACGTATGGAGTGGATGGGGGAATGTGCCCCCCATTCCAAGGAAAACCATGGACAAAAGCTGAGGATCCTATAGGACCACTCTAAGTAGTGTGTGCGAAGGAAGTAGGATTTGAAGGTACACTAGGAATCCCAGTGACCATACCACCAAAAATACATGCTAAACTTGTGGGAGCCGGTGGTTGAACAACCCGACTAGCTGGAGTTAACAGTGTAGTAGATATACTTGTTCTAGGGACACCTACCGGGGGAGGTGGAAACCCTTCAGGTGGAGCGGTTGAGGTGGAAGTAGAAGAACTTTCTCTTGCAGTAGACATTAGTCTGTCCAAAGGGACACCAATCACGGGTGGATTGAAAGGACAAACCTGAACGATCATAAGATCATTTAAGTTAGTTAGAGGTGAATTAAATTTCCTTACAAACTCATCAGCCTACAAGTCTTCTATCTCAACTGTGTTTAAATTAAAATAGTTTTCCCTAAGTTCTGGTTCACCCAGAACTTCACTAACTCCTATCGATTTGAAATAACTATCTGTGTCCAATCTCTGCCTTTGAGGGGGAGGTGGAGATTGCAATGTGATAAGCGGAGGAAGGTTTCACAACCTTCATGACCTTCTCATAGATTGGTCCTCCACGATTGTAAATTTGACTCTTCACACCCTAAGGTCGGCTAAAAACACAGACAAACCACAGAGCAATCACTACAAAATTTCCTGAAGTCTCAACAATCACAAGGGGTATAAGATATGCTTTCCTGAAGAAAGATGAGAGACAATTTCTTGGTGTCCTTGAATAGGTTCTTAGGCACAAGAGGAGGAATCACCCACCGCCTTCCTACACTTTCAACAAGGGTTACCTTCCAAGCCCATCCAAGGTGAACCAGAAATATCCTTTTGGTTTACCTGTGTATAAACCCTATATGTCCAAGAGACTAGAGGCTATCTTAACTATATCAATAGTTTGGGGGCACAGTTGCAAGCCTTATTCATACGCATAGGCAAGGTAGCAAAGCCCGAAACTCTATCTAGGAGAGAATCCCCAAATGCGTAAAAACCTTGTTCTACATTTTGACAAGGAATCAGAGGGTTATCTCCTCAGTCAAAGCCTCCACGCGGCCTCGTGCTTAGTTTGAGAAGAGCTTCCTAGATACTATCAACACAGAGAAGGATTTACCTATCAATTGGCCAACTACGTCTGAATTTAAGTACTTGTGGATAGTTTACATTTCCTATCCCACAAGTCTAGCCTAAGCTAGTAGGTGTATGACCCTTTAAAACAAAACTTACTAATAAATTTTAAATTATAGCGTTCATTTTAAGGGTTGTTCTTATTCAAAGGGTAAGTGGCATGAATGACTATGATATTATAGACTTGATAAGAAAAGTAAAAAGGTGTATAAAATGAATTCCGGAGCAAATTATAACTACTTAAAACAAGCTTCTTTTTCTTTTTGTAGATATGAACTAATGAAATTACAACTAAGTAAGAGAAAGCTAAAACTTATTTTTTGTAATTTTTGAGATTTTATTCAAAAACTAAAAATAAAACTACGATATGCAATTCAAATGCAAATGTTTCCAATTCTTTTTTTTCACTTTTCAAACTCTTCAAAAATTACTATGCACCTAAATGCAAAAATTCTTGAGTATGCTTGAATAATCAGACCATAAAGCAAGCAAAATGAAGTATAGTAGACTTGTAAGAACCAAAATCAACCTCCTAAGGAAGAGACTTGGAAAAAACCTATCTCGGGAAGAAACAATGAATGAAATCCACTGAAATCAATAAAAGGCAAGTGACAAACTGAAACTACTTGGAAATAGTACAGGGTACAAGGTATCTAAAATCCTGATCATTGATTCAGATACACAACACTGAACCTATCTCCCAAACAGGATAATCCACCTCAAATTGTTAAAAGAAAGAAGACTCAAACAACAAAAAACTCAAGGGCTTACTGAAAAGCACAAAGTATGGTGCACAAGGCTTTCAGACCTACAGTAAAATGCCAACACTAGAA
The DNA here is from genome assembly GCA_001517045.1 of Pseudotsuga menziesii. NCBI lineage: Eukaryota > Viridiplantae > Streptophyta > Pinopsida > Pinales > Pinaceae > Pseudotsuga > Pseudotsuga menziesii. The sequence goes on along the minus strand of LPNX010863742.1, from coordinate 10,973 downwards.
GACCCCAAAGCAGATCAAAATCAAAATAAGACAAGGACAAGAAAAACTACCTAAAAATCTAGTGCTAAGAGATGTACTTGACTGTCTAACAGAACAACCCGCATACTGTACGTGACTGTTCAGTATAGAAACCCGCGTATACAAGTTGTTGTACGCGACTGTGTAGCACAGCAACCCGCGTACAGGACAGAATTTTTTCAAAAAAGAAAAAATAATGAGGGTCTCTAAAGCACTACTGCAAATCAAATCCAAGATGTAAAACCATACACTGAATCAGAGCAAAGATTGGGAAAGTATCTACAGGACTAACCCACAGCAGGCTGGACTCCTTTGTGGAGTCACCAGTTATGTTGTTCAGGATTAAGCACCCTTGTAACCTAGGGTCTGGGGTTACCAACTTAATACTAACCTTGCAGACAATCAACTTTATCATAGAATAGAAAGGGAATAGGAAGAAAGTCTTGGCTTACCAAATTACCAACGGTTGATCCAAGCTTGATCTTCTCCCGCTCCTCTTCTCTCCAAAGCTTCCACGGATGCACCTCTTTCACCTGTAAAGAGAAAATTATCCAGGTAACATCTCATGCATGTTTATATAAGAGGTTAGATAAACAATATATCAAATACATAATCAAATATATCCATTGGCCATGATACATGAAAAAAACTCAACACAATGTTGAAAGAAGAATTCTCTTTATTAGCAATCAGTGAATGAGATAAGAATACAACCCAGCTTCTGAGACAAGGACTCATCTGCAACCAAAGGACTGTGAGTTTTGCTTCTCCAGGACTTCTGAATATATACCACCAGCATAACTTTTCTCTCCAATCTTGATTCCTTAATGCCCTCCCCAAGGCCTCTATTTATACTATGGGAAATAGAGTGATTTCGAATGTTGGCGTGGTTGAAACAGTTGGGATAGTAAATGATTAGGGCCCAACTAATCTAAATTAATCGTGTTTTATATTTTTTAAGGTTGAACTGAGGTGTATGCGACTATTAATATAGGCAACCTACATATGACACGTGAGTTCCTCAAAGGAAACTCGCGTATGCTGATGTACGCAGGTTGTAATGCAAATAGTCGCATACAGTACGCGAGTTGCAATGGAGATAGTCGTGTTCGCAACTCAACACTTAGAAAAATTATGTAGCAAGCTGGTTTAAAGGTAAATGCATCCCAAGCCATGCCCATCTATAGTGTTTTGGCAAACTTCAATCCTAATATGTCCTTTTGTGTACCAACATAAGGAATGTCGACACTTGGACGGAGAAGTGCCATGTGGGTTGATAACAGATATGGTCGACAAGTGTTTAGGGATGATGGTGATTTTAATGATGAAGACAATGATTGTCACAATGATGGAAATGATTATGATGATCACAATGGTAGCAATGGTGATGATGATCATCATCATTGGCACCGATGTCGTCATCATCATCATCACTAACATCGTCATTTATTTATTTATTTTAAATCAAAGTGTTGGGCCCTGGAATTGTCCATTTTTTCATCACTTATCGACATACCTTTCATCCATTTTCTTACCATTATTGCCCATTTATCATTCCATTTTCCGTCCATTTGTTGTAGCTGTGCATAAAACAACATGCTATTTCCATTAACGTTTTAAGTGGTTAATAATTATTGTTTTCCTTTATCTTTGATGAATTGAAGACTATTATGCATAATTTTATTAATGATGGTTTATGGAGTGATTTGTCACATACAGGACGCTCATAGCCACTGTTATAGCTTTAACCGAAAATGCATGCCACATAAGAAAACCTTGATTCATGTCTTGATTTGCTGGTAGATGGAAACAAATATCAAAAATCCGAGACATGGGTTTTGTGCGTAACATCCATATTTACCTGAATCTCAATAAAATTTCCAAACAAAGCTATGGTTTGCGATATGCGGGTGGTTCTTTGAAAGGGTATTTTCCAGATTTGGTGTTGCGGCCGGTTCCAAAGTTGCCAACAGTTACGGCCGTGTTTTAGCTATTGCAGATCACAAGTTGGGGGTTCAGTTCTTCATTTTCATGAGATAATTTTATGTATAAATATGTAATCAATCTCACTGAGAAGGGGATTAGGCAGGATAGGAGAGGATGGATGATAAGAGATGTAGGATAGGAGAGAATACAATGTTATGATGTAGAATTTGATCCGGATCCATTGTAATACTTTCATTATGATAATACATGCTGGCAGTTTCTTAATTCTAGAGTTGTAGACTTTCATTGTGGAGATCCAGCTCTGCTCAGTGGAGGAAGGGCCCTCTTCCCTGAGCAGATGCTGGTAGTATTAATTGTAAGTTTGTTATTGTTTATATTTGCTTATTATTTCGTTCATGCTTTCACTCATTAATTGTAAGTTTGTTATTGCATGCTTTCATTCATTAGATCTGTCATAATTGTTGTGTTGATAATTCATTTGGTAGATCGTTGGCCAACATAACAATTCTTTCAGATGTACGCAATTAGATCTTGTTTCATGATAATCTATTTTGTTGAAGTGTGATTAGATTTACAGTGTGATTTTATGAATAGGCTGAGGATTGATTTACTTTCAAGCAGGTGTGATCTAGTCTACAAACAATTACGATTGCATACCAATAGATAATAATGTCACGTAGAAATTGTTCTTGCATATATCTTGCACGATAACTTTGAAATAGAAGACTTCCTCGGGTTGATAGTTTATGTTTAGCACTCTGCATGTTAAGTTTTAATTAACTGACATATAGTGGGCACGACATTTTGGTGCCGTTGCCGGGGAAGTTATTAATTCTGCAAAAGTACATCTGACATTGTTTTGTAGATGCATTGTTAAAGTAGGGCATGTAGGTTGCATGATTACATTTCATTTTATTGAATTTATTTTGTGTGTAGATTTTTTGTCTTTACATTCAGTTTTATTTCATTTTCAATCTTATCATTCCCCTTAGTGGTGTTGTACGCACCACCCATTCTACTAACAAGTTGACAGGAACATTCGAAGGAGGAGCCTCAAGATAGCACACAAAGAATCTAATGAAGAGATGGCAAGTAAGAAAGATGTGGAAGTTTTTACCTTCGAATTTCCCATCAGAGATTCGAGAGGAGTGGCACCAACGAAAATAATTCCCCCACATGTTCTACCAAATTTTCATGGTTTGGAAAATGAAGACCCTGATGTATTTTTATTTCAATTTGAGGAACTTTGTAGAGGATATGGTTATTGTGCTAATGATCAAAATTTGAATATGTTTCCCCTTACTCTAAAAGGAACAACCCTCCAATGGTTCATGAGCCTCGGTGGGAATTGTATACAAACTTGGGAAGACATGAAACATGTGTTCTTGAAAAGGTACCAAGATTATTGCAGGGTCAATGAAGACATTTTCGAAATGATACAAGGAGAAGAAGAGAGTCTAAAGGAATACATAGAACGATTTCAATATAACCTCCAAAGATCCAAACAGAGGAAACTGGGGAAGGAAATCTTAAAAACACTTCTACTCGAGGGAATCCAAGATGACTGTTTAGAAATATTGAATATGATGGAAACAGGTAATGTATTTCAGTTAGCATATGATGATATTTGTGAGTTATGTAGAAGGTATTCAAGAGGAAACTTTAAGACTGGTAAGAATTCTAAGGAACTTTTATCTTTATTTTTGAAATCTACGGCAAAAACAAGAGTTTTACAAGCTGAAATCAGCAATTTATTTAAAATTTATAAAGCTAATTCACAATTGGGTGTTTTGCAGGATAAGAAAAAGCAGGAGGAAATAAGAGAAGCAAGGGATTTCCCTTTGGATAGTCTTGAAAGTTGTGGTACATGTGACTTGAATCATTCCACAGATCATTGTCCCTCCTTACCAAAGATGAAAGAAACATATCATAGAGATATGGGAATTGCAGCCAACTCGTTGCAACAGTCATGTCAACTATGGCCTACATCTATGGTTCAAAATTCTATCCCTCCATTTCCTTACTCTCATACTCAATCATTGAATACTCTTCCACCATGGAAGTTGTTGCAGCCTCAATTTAACTCTTACCTACCTTACCCACAAGGTTGGAATGGCCTATCTTATGATCATATGGCCACTCTCCCTCATGCTGCAACACAAGTTGGTCCTTCAATATCAACCTCACAAATCAATCATCTACATCAGCCACATCTATTTTCTCATCAAACTCCTTGGTATCTAACACGATTTCCTGTCCAATCCATCCTCCACCCTAACCATAATAAAGCAGTACAATATGCTTACAATGCTGAACTGTAAAATGTTCCTACATTTCCCTCTTGTTCTACCTCATCTACACCATTACAAAAAGGTTGTGCGTTGTTGCAGCAAATCCATACGAGGCTTGAACATGTTTTAAATCCAAGTTTTGCAGATGGAGTTTCTTCTAGTCCTCATAAGCAAGCAGACAAGATCAACAAGACACACATAATATTTGATGGAGAACAGCCATTGGAACCAAAAGCATCATTTACATCATTAGATATGAATCTCTTATGAATTAAGGAAGATCAGTTTACTAAGGAGCTTCACGATGTCACATCCATGAGAAATCAAGAGAACAAAGACTATATTGAAGCTTGGTTTCAATCTGTCATCAGTCTACAACATCATTTCATACTTCACCAATTCTTGGCATCATCATTTCAAGGGAAGTTGATCTCTCATATCCTAGCATTCATAAAGTTATATTTTTCTATTGGGAGTATGAGCATACTTGAGTCACTTCTTCGAAAGTGGCTCCATTGGAAATATGCATACACTTGAGCAATTTTTATATTTCCAAGTAGAATAGGGTAGGATAGAGTAACAGAATAAAACCATGCTTTTGTTTGTTTAATTTTTTTTTATTTTTGAATAAGTATGCTCTCTTCTTGCGCCTTGTTGCAATCTGGAAGATCAGAAAGTAGAAAGATAAGGAATGGGTATGAGATGTTTTCATGGATGCTTTGAACACCCAGTTGTGACTGTGCTATAGGTAAAAATATATGAGTTTGAGATATGTGTGTGTTGCACATCATGATATGTATTTAGTTTTTATTTTCTATAAAAATGCACATGCTTTATTTCAATATTATGTCATTTTTTGTAGAGTTGTAGCTGCGGCTACAACAGACCGTGTAAGTCAATCTGGGTGCTCAATGCTTCAAATTTTTGGTATGGATGTGTGTTATATTTAAATTTACATCATTAAAAACATTCACACCTATTTCTATCACTTTTTGGGGGTCAAATTTAATTTATTGGATTTTTGTGACATTTTGGCTTGAAAATTTTACTGAAACACAGTCGGGACAGTCCATTTTTGAGAGACCAAATGGACTTGCTTTTAAAACCTGTTTACATCCCAAGTAGCCCTTTGAATCTAGTTTCCAAAAAAAATTGAACTTTTCGATTGGGTGTTAAACGAAAATTTTATGGCCAAAATATTAACAGGGTGTCAAGGAGGCAGCTTAGGAACAGAGCTGGGACAGTCAATTTTTGGATGCCTTATGGACATATCTTGAAAACCTGTTTCATAGGAATATTTTCCTATGAATATAGTTTACAACACAATTTGAATCACTCCATTCCGATGTCGTACGCAAATTTTATGACCAAAATACCGACTGCCTATCGCAAATCTGCATTCCTAAAACTCTATTTTCTAGACTGTTCATTGGATTATTTGACCCATCAATTCTTGTTGGATTCAAAACCTATTTCTAATCGAGATACCTACATGAATCTACTTTCATCTCCAATTGGAATCACATCAATCCGTTATCAAACGAAAAAGTTAAGCCTAAAACCGTGACTATTGGTCTAGTCCAGAATTCGAAAAAACACCTTGTCATGCAGGCTGTTACTGAGTGATTTGGAACATCATTACATAGAATTTTAAAAACCTGTTTCTAATGGAAATATACCTATGCATTTAATTTCATTTGGATTTTGAATCACTCAAATTGGACAAGGAACGAAGAAGCTATGATCAGAATACCGTTGGTGAGTCTAGATGGACATTGCTCCCATGCAGGTATAAAATGGATTTTGATTTGTTCATTTTTCTTTGGATCTGTTTTATAAGTAATTGCTTGTTGTTTTTTTTCAAAGTGTTGGGTGAAGAGAGATCAATCATCTCTCTTCTTCCATCATCTCATGTTTTATTGCAGGCAAGTGCAAGGTTTTTGCAGGTCCTTGGAAGAAGAAGGTCAATGCATGCACGAGTGACTCGTGAAGACTTTTTATCAATTTACAAATGGATTAAGCACATACAAAAAATGGATAGATTTGTGCAAACCATACCAATTTTCAATAAGTCAAGTCCCATTGCTACATGCCAAGAATCATTTTTAGACACCTGTCATACCAATTGTTGCCGAAAAAAACCCCTCAAGAAGCCAATTGCCCTATGGTCAATTCATGCACCCTCCTCATTTCAAAACCCTAAAAATCCATTCATGTCGAAGTCTCATTTTCCACTGCTTATGTAGTCACCATAACCATTTTATTTCCCATCACTACTACATCATGACTTCACATATACTTTCCACTTCTGAGTTTCATGTTGGTCCTATTTTTCACTATGATTCTTCACAATCATTTATTTTGTACTCGTATTGGATGATGTGGAATTCATTAAGGTCCACCTTCCAATGGTCTTGTCACATCGACTCCGACACATCATCTGCGATCAAGATTAGAGTTTTATAGTGCCCTGGTATCTACATGAATCAATGGCAGATTTCCTTGTTGTTCATCATGGGGATTCATCAATGCCTCTTGATTGAAAAATCTTGCAGGTGACTCAACTCCAGCACATCCATTCATACCTGTCAATATGCACTAAGGTACTTTAGAGCTCACTGTCATCAAAGATGAGTTTCTTCACATTGGTTAACGGCATACATTAATGGGTGGTAATCCAATGATTTCTTTCCATGCTCGACTTCAGCACATTCATTCGCATGGGAAGAATTGTACCTCGGTTTTGTAGCAGTTGAAGATTATGTGATCTAATGGTTTCAACAATGATTTGCAACATCATTTTTTCAGTAATTTTGCAATTCCTTTCCATTTTCAGTTCAGCAGTTGATTTTCAGAATAAGAGAAAGGGCTTTCTGCTTCTATGGTAGAATTTTTCCTCATCAATTGTTTCAGCAGTTAGTCTTACATGCAACCAATACAACATCATGGATCAAATTCAATCTCATCCAGTTTCAGCTCTCATATACATATGTCTCAGCATCAGATCGGCCTACATAGCTCCAGCATACACCAGTGCATTCATGTCAACCAAGGCTTCCATGGAGGTAACACTTGAGGTAAAATAGCATGAGTCTTTGATTTATTAAAGATTTAGGAAAATGTCATGAAGAACCACTAAGAATTAGCCATATCCATTTTCTATATAGCATTTTATGTCCATCCATTCCCATCATTTCCCACCCAATTCTGACACTTCATCATTTATGCACATCCACTTCAAATTCCAACCCAACATCTCACCAACCCAACTGACCAAGCATGAAAAAATGAGATCTTATTGTTGTCACACAAGAACCAACAATAGGAAGTCTTCCTGCTGCCACACAAGAACGAGAAGTAAGAAAAGAAGTCTTGCTGCTGCCACACAAAAACCAGCAGTAAGAAAAGAATCATTGCTACTGCCACATAAACACCAATAATGAGAAGAAATATATCAGTTGCTTGAAGGTTGTTCTTTCCAGCTTTGTGCTTTTTTATGCATGTAGGAACTACAAATCCTCTATGGCTACAAATTGAGGAAATGATGCATGAGGGCATGCTTTGCATTGAGTTTAAAAGGTAGTCCTGTAATAATTTGCAGCAAGTTTATGACCAGATTCAAGGCTTGCAGATTGTTTTCTCATTAAAAATGTTCTCTTGAAGTACAAGCAAAAATGATCGGGGAGTTTTCTGAATTCATTAATCATCTCAAGAAGCCTAGAAAACCATTGGAAAAAATGATCTACTGCTGTCACACAAGAACCAGCTGTAGGAACACAAGGCATTGTTGTTTCTTCTTGAGAACTTACAGTGATAGAATTCTATGCTGCCAGCTAACAGAGAATACATTCACAGGTATGAGTTTCATTGTTCAGTGATGCCCACATTGGCTTACAATTTTTATATTGGCCCTTGCATATTTGATGTTGTGATTCATAATGGAAGAGAGATGTTGTTGTCACTATGAAAACATTCCCAAAGTAATGAAAGACAGACTGGCCTTTGGGAAAACATGCTTATATTTTCATGGCAGCAAACTAAGTTTTTTTTTTGGGACATGAGATTTCATGATTACAGGGTTTCTATCCACATAACAAAAGCATCAATTGTTAGTGTTAAGCCATGCTCAACCCACGATTTCATGACCATCCATATATTTCTAGTTCATTTCATTGTTGCATCTCAGAAGGTGAAGGCATATCCAAGGCAAAAATGAAGATCAAAACTTGTTTTCTGCCTTGAAGAGTCTCATCAAAGCATAAGTACATGTTGCATATGTTAAGTTTGGGGGAGATGACTATTTTTCAACTAAGATGACAACTCTTCTTTTGCATGAGAACATGCAACATATTTAGTTTGGGGGAGTGGTTTTTGACATTCTTTGTGCATATTGATTTTTATTCATTCACAACTGGCAAAAATGCAGAATTTGATTTAAGGATATCTCACAAACCACGAATTGGATCCTCATGAAATTTGGACAAGAAATGCATAACAACAAGATGAACAACTGTGGAAAGTTTCAGCTCAATCCAGTGCACGATTTGTCGAGAAAATGACCATCATCACCTAAATCCAATTCGCATTTTTATTGAAATCCGTGATGTGGGTTTGTCTAATTTTTGGTGAGAAGATGCACTATAATGTTATTTATCTGCTTGAAAAATTTCAGCCCAACTCAGTTTGTATTTTTTTAAATATTGGTTCAGGAAGTTCAACTATAACACATTTTTATTCATGTTCAAAAGTGCAGAAATTGAAATGGGCATATCTTTCAATTGGTACATTATATTCTCATGATTTTTGGACAGGAAGTGCATAATACCAAGATGAACAAACATGACAAGTTTCAGCTCAATCCAATGTACGATTTTTGAGAAAATGGCCATAATCATCTACAGCCAATTTGCATTTTTCTCAAAATCTGTGATGTAGGTTTGTCTAATTTGTGGCATGGAGATGCATTCGAGTGGTAGCTACTTGCTTGCAAAATTTCAGCCCAACTCAGTTTTTCGTTTGGGATAAAATGGATTCAGAATTTTTTCGTTCAAAAGGTTGCAACACCGTAAAATATTGTCGTTTCCCATTCCGTTAGCTACGAGTCGTTTCTCGTTTACCATTCCATCAGCTGCGAGTCGTTTCCCATTTCCCGTTCCATTAGCTGTGAGTCTGTTTCCCGTTCCGTTAGCTGCGAGTCCTTTTTCCGGCTAGATATGAGTCCGTTTTCCGGCAGCTCCGAGTCTGCCAAATTCATCGCTAAATTTACCGTTGTTCCGCCAAAATTGTCGCTAAAACATTTGCCAAATTCTCTGCTAAAATAAGTTGTGACTCGACCAAATTCGCCGCTAAATTTAGCACTATTCCGCCAAAATATTTGTTAAAACCTTCGACAAATTCTCTGCTAAAAAAAACTGTGATTCCGCCAAATTTCTACTAAAGAGCTGCGAATCCGCTAAATTTTCTGCTAAATCCTCCGCTAAGTGACTCTGCCAATTTCTGTTAAACTCTCCATTTCTTCTAGCTGCAGTTGTGCAAATGGTAAAATGAAGGAACAAAGTGAATGAATTTTTCTAGTTGGATGCTACACAGGTATTGGGTTGCATGAGGACATGCAACAAGTTCAGTTTGGGGGAGATGTTGGGCCCTGGAATTGTCCATTTTTCCATCACTTATCGACATACCTTTCATCCATTTTCTTACCATTATTGTCAATTTATCATTCCATTTTCCATCCATTTGTTGTAGCTGTGCGTAAAACAACATGTTACTTCCATTAATGTTTTAAATGGTTAATAATGATTATTTTACTTTATCTTTGATGAAATGAAGATTATTATGCATAATTTTACTAATGATGGTTTATGGAGTGATTTGTCATGTATAGGACACTCATAGCCAGTTGTTACAGCCTTAACCGAAAATGCATGCCACATAAGAAAACCTTGATTCATGTCTTGATTTGCGGGTAGATGGAAATAAATCTAAAAAATTCGAGACATGGGTTTTGTGTGTAACATCCTTATTTACCTGAATCTCGGAGAAATCGCCAAACAAAGCTACGGTTTGCGATATGCAGGTGGTTCTTCCAGAGGGTATTTTCCAGATTTGGTGTTGCGGCCGGTTCCAAAGTTGCCAACAGTTACGGTCGTGTTTCAGCTATTGCAGATCACAAGTTGGGGGTTCAGTTTTTTCATTTCCGTGAGATAATTTTATGTATAAATATGTAATCAATCTCATTAAGAAGGGGATTAGGCAGGATAGGAGAGGATGGATGATAGGAGATGTAGGATAGGAGAGAATACAATGTTATGATGTAGCATTTGATCCAAATCCATTGTAATACTTTCATTATGATAATACATGCTAGCAGTTTCTTAATTCTGGAGTTGTAGACTTTCATTGTGGAGATCCAGCTCTACTCAGTGGAGAAAGGGCTCTCTTCCCTGAGCAGATGCTGGTAGTATTAATTGTAAGTTTGTTATTGCATGTTTTCATTCATTAGATCTGTCATAATCGTTGTGTTGATAATTCATTTGCATTAGAGAGAATTTGAGGTCAAAAATGAGCCTCCTAAGAGATGTACTACAAAATATAAGATATATTAAAATATTATGAGTTAGGGGTTTTATGGGGTAGGTATATATGACAACTCACCTTCTACACTACTTTTATGCACAATATAAATAACCATGGTTGAGTTACTTTTCTAAATTGACT